>SNQJ01S0194700.1:0-17609 GCA_010110895.2 Picea sitchensis | reverse complement strand
GGATATTTAGAGGATGAAAAGAGTCCCCAATTTTTTCAGATCTTGAGCATTGCTCTTATCTGTCGGATATGGAGGCATTTAATTGTAATGAATGTAAAGTAGGTAGTTTTTAATTCCTATTAGATAGCTAGGGTTGTAGGAGGGAAAACTCTAGAAAGATCCCTCATAGGTATTGTATTGTAATAATAATAAATAAATAAATCTCATGGTATCATTCCATAAGCGGTAGAGCAAGAGAGCCCAGAAGAACAGATATTGTAGGATTGTAAAAGCATATAGTTGTTGCTATTGAACCCATGTACAAGAGCACTGGAATTAATATAAGAATGCTTTGATTCCAATTCATGGTGTGTCATGATTATTGTTTACATCTATTGAATGGTATGTTTACAATCTGTTTATATTCTCTATTATGCATTTGTTTAAATGCTTTGTGTGAATGATTCATGTTGAATGTATGAAGTCTGTGAGAGGAGAAGTATGAGTTTCAATTGTTTCTCTTCCTGATAAATCCTGCAAGGAGTGCAATGATAGTACGGAAGGAGTGCATGGACAAGATTATGAGTAATCTCAGAGAAGCTCAGGAGGGATGCCAATGTTCTCATACCAACAGAAGTGTAGATATAGCATAGAGTTGTGCAAGGTGTGCGCAAGCTGGTTTAAGTCTTAGACTTATCCAACTAAGGAGAAAAGTTGAAGAACTATTGTTGCAAAGGAGTGCACAGAGTTGAAGAGTGAAATAACCAGGGGTTATTGTGAATGTCACAAGGTGTGCATGCAGGGATTCCTTAGATTCCAGGAGTTACATTGAGAGTCCAAATTCAGAAGGGTTAGAACCTTTGAAGTGTTCAAAGGAAGAATGAGGTCTGAAGTCACCTCGTAGAAGTTAAGATTAGAAGGAAAGACACCAAGGTATTTCAGGAGTCTTTGAGGAAACTAAACGGACAATTGAAATTCTTAGAGGGGGAATCACCGAAATTTCGTGAACCGTTGGATCTGGTAGATCAGCGAGAGTTGTTGATCTCATGCTCGCGTTTCATCATTTCGAAATTCAGTTATGAAACAGGGGTGTGACTCGGAGTCGAGAGTTGTGAACTCCCGATTCACAAAGTCCCGATAGAATCAGGATCGTCAGATCATGGAAGTTCAGATTCGTTTATCATGATGAGGAGTCACCACGATTTCGGTTATCAACGGAGGGTGTTGTTGCATTGCAAATCACCGATAAAAGAAATTACGAAGTACCA
Organism: Picea sitchensis; assembly: GCA_010110895.2. Taxonomy (NCBI): domain Eukaryota; kingdom Viridiplantae; phylum Streptophyta; class Pinopsida; order Pinales; family Pinaceae; genus Picea; species Picea sitchensis. The sequence continues at coordinate 16,362 of SNQJ01S0194700.1, read as the reverse complement.
AAGTATTTAGGCCCCAGGTTTTAGACAGAGGTCACATTAAGTGAAGTCAAGGGAGGGATCAATTTCCAGTTATCCTTTTCAGGGTTCAGGGATTGACGAGTCAGAGGGACTCATATCTGAGATCGTGAAGTCACTAAAGACTGAAATAATTTTTGGGTGAATATTTTGGTCACGTCAGTTGGTCACGTGGGTAAGAGTTGGCGCTTAGTTCTTATTTGCACAGGAAAAAATTCGAAGAAGGACCTGTGGATAAACACTTGTGTGTGTGGAAGATTCCCATGGGGAATCAAGGAGTCATTCGGACTCAAAGGGAGATTAAGAATGATCCTTAGACTGGGAGGTCGATAAGAATCTGCCGAGGTAGGGTTGTTGTGTCACAACACATCAGATATTAGATCCTACAGAAATTGAGATGACTGTTGCATTGGTTCCACTGAAACTTCTTGATTTTCTGTGTGTTTATCCTTTAGAACATACTCAAGATTATTTTTCAAAAACTGAAATGAATTAAATCTTAATGGTACAGAGTTATTTTGGATTAACTCATAATTTTTCTCAGGCTCTAAGCTTTCATCTGGAATTTGAAAATAAATGTAGGTCAAGGGCTGCAATTCTAGATTTAGAACAACCTCCATATTATCAATGGCATCTTCAACTGATTGATCATAACATTCTCCCTCCCTACTACTGACAACTTGCTTACAATTTTCTCTCAAAAATTGAAAAATAAGAGAAACATAAGGGCAACGATTTTTCCCTTACTCTGAAATTTTCTGCATTTTCCTCATCGTTGTCATGATTGTTGTGCAAAGGTTGATTGTCATATCTAAGCTGTAACTGATCTTATTCCTGTCGACGACATGTTTTTGATTGATTTGAACAGTCAACATATTTTTCATCCACATAATCATCATCATATTGATCATGCTTGGGTAGATTATCCAGGTAAGAAATGGCATCAAACATGCACATCATATCAGCTGGTTGTTCCTCTGCAAGTTGAGATGAAGCTTCATCTTTGACTACGTTGTGAATTGAATACATGAAAGAATCATTATCCAAACCATGGTACCAAAGATGAATGCAAAGTGTTTGGGGACATTTATCCTTGTCTGTTCTGGAACTATTGGCACATGTGGTCTTTGAACAAGAAGTTCATCTTTTCTACTAATCATCTGCATCATCTCGTTGAATGTGTTGGTCATAATATCTAATTTCACTTTTGAATATGTCATCCATTCATTTTTTGTTGTATCTTTTTCTTCTGCCTTTAACTTTGCCCTTTTGTTCAATAAGTTAGCTTCCACACCAACTGCAATCTTTTTCATTTCTTCAAGGGTTGCAATGTTCCTTTCTCTTAATTGGAATGCCATCTCAGGATCGAAGGCATCAGGTAAATGCAAGTGAGAAAATCCTGGGGGTGGCCTTATATGAGCAGGTATTGAATGGTACACCTTATTCAACCTTGCTGAAAACCGATGTACTATCTCCCCTGGATGTCTTTTCAAATGGTCATATTCTTCTAGGATGAGGAAGACATTTCTCATGATCACCCATTGATCTAGGAAAAATTTTACAAACTGATGGAAATTTCTAATGCTTGCAGCTGGAAGATTCTTAAACAAATTTTTTACTTTAACTTGCAATGATAGGGAAAACATTCTAATGCAGACATCATCATCTTCTACCTCAAACAGGTCAAGAAAATCCTCAAGATTTTGAATATGTTTTTGAGTAGTGATCTTTTCATTTTCTCCATCAAACCTAGGCAGATTATTGCTATAATTGGTAGGGAGATCATGGAGAATAGGAGGAAAATATAGGGGCTTGTATCTGTCTGGGATTTTTGCAGGTACATGAGGTAAAGAAGGGGACTTATAACCATGTGGATTTTTAGCAAGAGTAGGAGATAAATAACGAGGCTTATGTCTCACCGAGCTTTCTAAATGTGTATCTGGGATGTGCACATGTGTATGAGTATGTACATGATCTACAACTTGGGGCTTAATATATTGAGGCTCATCAATTTGCAGATGATCAATATAAACTTCAACAATATACTCATGATTCAGATTGGAAAAAGATAGGACATAATTACAGATAAAACCAAAAATGTCTTGAATAGAATTTGAGCTTGAATACCTTCTCTTTCCAGATTGCTTGGTCATGATTCAGGTTCTTCCTCCACGGGAGTCTTTGAGTTTGCATTGTTGTGGAGTTGATTGGAGTCGCTAGGTGAAATATTTCAGCCTTCTTGTGTCTGGTAACTGTCCACCATCAGTGATCAGATTTGAAACTTGAAGTGCACTACTGGAGAATGTTCCCTAGTATGGTCGCCATTATGTTAGCACTCTGTAATTTTCCCAAGGATGTGGAGGCAGTCACAGAGGCAACATCAAAACCACTTTGAGTCTTGGATCTATCCCTCCAAGACTCATAGATGGATCTCTCTTTCTGATATAAATTTGTTTGAGTATGGATCTTAGGCTAGCTATGCAGAATATGATTTGTTTTTGAGTTGGGTAGGTGCAGAGAATAGGAACCATGGGCAATGGAGTCACAAGTTGAGTTTCAATCAAAGACAATTTCTATAGACAGCCTTACAAGGAAAGGTAGGAACTCTTGTTGGATTCTTTGAGTTTGATTTTTGATTTGGAGGAGAAGATGAGAGGACCGGGAAATAACATGGCAATCAAGAATCCTGAAATTAACCATTGAGCAGAAAACATTGGCAATTATGTCAAAGCCAGAAACATAGTGTATGTCTCAACAAATTTTGTTCTTCGAACTTTTTTGCACAATTCAGAGTATGAATAACTTAAGAAAAACAATGGAAACAAATTACAGTGAATAAGAAAAACATCACCACCAATATTGACACATGAATCCTGTAATTGTTGTGATTGTATTATTGGATTGATGAAATACAGAAGGCTTTGTGAGCTCTGATACAAGATTAAAACATGGTCTCTGATTTATCCTTGTACATTTGACTCATTAAAATATATAAAATAGACTCTCCCTAGGCTCAGGAGATCGAATTCAACCACCTTGACCAAAAATAGCCACAAATCCCTAAACATCTAGAACTGTCTGCCATGAAAGACGGGCCGAATTGCTGAAAAAATGGTCAACTCAGACATTTGTTTCTCTTCAAAGGTGACACCTGTGTAAAAAATGAAGGAGGTTATTGTATATGATTTTTTCTGGAGAAAAAACCTCCTTCGGTTTCTCCAATTTCGGCTCCATCTCGCCGAAACAGCTCCCACGAAATCAGAACTGAAACAGGAAAAACAAAAAACTGAAAAAATGAGGCTGAAAGATGGCTTCTATTCTCCTAACTGGTGGTACCTGTGCAAAATATGGAAGAGGTTTTTGTTCTTCAGCCCATGCTTAACAAAAACCTCTCTCTTTTTTTTAAAATTCATTTCCATTTTCCCGAACTCCACCTCGAAAGATGAAGTTTTGAACAGGCAAAAAAAAGCAGTTTTAAGTTTGTCAGAAGAGCAGTTTTGGAGGGTAGAGCAGTTTACTTGGACCCCCCTGAGGTGGTAAGTGGTATTGGGAGGGGGGTCCGATTTCACCCTGAGGTGACACATGTCCGTCCCAATACCACCAACTTGGACCCCCAAGGTGTTGATGGGACATGAGGGGGGGGGGGTCTGAGTTGTACGAGGAGCGTGTGAGTGTAGACTTAGGATTAAGGTGTTTTATTAATTTTTGTCTTTCTTTATTATTTGTATTATATTTTATTTATTATGTGTTTTCATTTTTTTAATATATGTGTTTTATATTTGTGTTTTTTGTTATATGTTTTATTTAATTAATATATGCTTTTTATTATATGTTTTATATTTTATTTGTTTTATTTTTATTACATTTTGTATTTGATATTTGTTTTTATTTTGTTATTTATTATATTTTATATGTTTTATTAATATGAATTTGTTTTTAATTGTTTTATTGTTTTCAATTAGTATTTAATTACAATTTTGATTAATAAAATACTAACCTAGGTACTAACTTAAACAACTAACTTAATTATTAATTAATTAATAACTAGTCTAACCTATTCTAACTATACTAAATTTTATTACTAACATTATTAATCCTATTGTTTCTTTTTTCCTAAGATCGTTTATTCATGCAAGGATAAAATTGGTGAAGGGGTGAATAAATGAAGGGTGAGGGATTGAAGGGCGCATCGATGGATGAAGGATGTAGGAGGGTGATGGAGGATCGAGCGAAATGGATGGAGGGGGAAAGTGGAATCAACCAATCCCAGTAAGCCAGATGTCTTCATCACAGGAGAAACGCCAAATAAGCAGTTGAAGAATCGAGTTACCTATGATTATAGGACCCCAACACATTCCACATGCAGAAAGGAAAAATTAAAAGTTCAAAGAGATGATGAGTCTACATACGAATAGGAATATTGATCTGCATCAGAGTGGGTATTTTTCTGAGCCATCCGGATTGGAGAATCCCAGTGAATATGTATGTTGAAAAGGGGGAGTCCATGCAGTAGACACTACAAATCAGAGAACCATCTTTTGAGCAGTGAGATATCAAAAGTATAGAGTAATAGATTGATCGATTGAGTAGTAGTGTTCCCACATAGGTATCAATTGGAAGGAAGAAGTTTATGATTGTATTGCATGCATGCATTCAAGTAGGGATATCTTTAGTACAAGTCGTCTCAGACATGCAAAGTTTTGATAAGAAAATAGATCAGATCAATGGACATATTTGATTCATTCTGATAAACAAGAACATGTGATGGTCCGTTGTAGTAGATTCAAGAGTAGTATTTAGAATAGTATAGTGACATGTGGATCAAGATTATGGACAAGTGTGCATCATATGGATAGATATGGATTCACAAGATTCTTATAAGGTACAGAAGGCATGGGTCAGAGAAGATGCATAGCAGTTTATTTACAATTGGAATTAGTGAAATCAATTGGTCACTGAAAGGCAAGAAGTGAAAGGCACAAAAGAAAAAGGAAAGAGAAACCGTCAGTAGAAGATATATCATTAGAAGGACATTTTTGAACAATATGGTCAAGTAAACATGACAAGTAAATGACAAAATCAAATTTGAATGTTTTTTATATATGTTAGTGAAATTCAAGAGGAAGCACCAATGGTACATAAACAACATTGGAAGAGAGGAAAGGAAACATATACAGGTATCCCTACATTGATCTACATCTTACATAAATGTCAAGGGAAAATAAATCATCATAGAAATAGATCCAGATAGGAAGATTAGTAACATGCAGACAGGGGGAGACATATCGACATGGGGAGTTATCTTTTGTCAAAGAAGGAAAGAAAGAACAAATGGATGGAAACTAAGAGAAGGAACAGATGCATGAAGACAGGGGGAGCATCCCCAAGGATAGAAACCATTTTCCATTGATGTCAAAGGGGGAGAGTGAGAAACATTGATGAGTGTAAGGTACCAGATCTATTATAATAGTTGAAAACATAAATATTGCATAGAATAACAGTGGAACAACACAATAGATGAAATCACAACACCAAAATAATACCTTTATTGATAGGAAAAAATGTTCACTTGCCTCTTCAAGGAAAAAAATTTCAATACAAAACTTCTCATGCCCTCGACTCCTATTTATACTAAAACTGTTTATCAAAAGAATAATCTAGAGGAAGATCTTCTAAAAGTGGAAACCTCTATTAGGTCTTCTTACATTTGACTTATTCTTCCTTATTACTAGGCCTTATTAAAATTGGCCTTTATTACATGGAAAATACTTCTACCTATGTGAGGGGTTAGGGAGGTTAGGTCTCTAACATGCCCTCCCCCTTAAAAATTATCCTTTTCCTCAAGGCTTCAGATGAGGAAATTGTTGCAGAATGGTATCAGGCTCCTAGGTTGCATCGATTGGAGTTGTATCTTTCGACTAGACTAACACTTCCTTGATGATGTGACAATGAAGACGATTCCCATGGTCCAAGACTGCTTGTGGTTGTAACCAAATGGAGCCTTCTTCATCCAACTCAGGAAGACTGGTTTGCTTTTGGAACTTAGTTCCAATCACCTTCTTTAAGCATGAGACATAAAAAACATGATGGAGCTTCGAATGGATGGGCAGAGGTAACTAATAGGCCACCTATCCCACGCACTTGATAACTGTATAAGGACGGTAAAATTTGGGTGCCATTTTATGACAATGGTCAACCTTGAGTGAAGTCTTCTTATAAGGTTGCAACCGAAGAAACACCTCGTCCCCTTTAGCAAATTGGCGTTCTGAGAAATCTTGATCTGCTTGTTGCTTCATGTGATTATGATCCATGGATAAATTCTCTTTGAGGATACAAAGAAGATCCTCTGGAACTATAAGATTTTGGTCAACCTCCTCGAACTTAGACACGTCGGGTATGTATGATAGAACTAAAGGTGGATTTTGTCCATATACTGCTTCAAAAGGAGTCATGTGAGTAGTTGTATGGTAAGAGGTGTTCTACCACCATTCAGCTAGGTGTAACCACTGAGCCCACTGATTTTTCCATCCATATGAAAAACACCTAAAATATGATTCCAAACACTTGTTGACAAATTTGGTTTGACCATCAGTCTGTGGATGATAGGCGGTGTTGAGATGCAATTATGTGCCTTGTAGCCTGAATAGTTATTGCCAAAAATTGTTGGTGAAAATGGGATCTTTGTCAGAAAAAATAGAATGAGTCATGCCATGAAGATTGAAGATATGATCCATGAAAAATTGAGTCTATGTATGACAGAATAGAGAAGGAGCTCAAACACACCCAGCAAGCTATCCACTCAAGCCATGCAGTGTCTAATGCATCATCGTCAGCATAAAGTGTAGAATTGGGGGATGAGCCCACCCAATTATGAAGGAAGAGGCCACAGAGGCCTTAAAGCAAGAAAAGGAGGAGGCCTTAGAGAAACTTCGCATTATGAAACAAGAGAAAGATGACATTAGGGCGAAGTTCGAAGAGGACAAAGAGAAGATGCAGAAAGAAAAATACTAGTTGCTTGCAGAGCAAACTATAGTTAGAGAAGTAGTAATGAGAGCACTTCGCTTTGTGTCGATCTTGGCACAAGAGGAAACAGAGTCCACTGAGATGCAAGTGGGGAATCTCGTTGAATCCATTCAATAGCTTCAAGAAAGAGTAATGGAGATAGAAATCCAAGTAGTGTCAAGCACTCTACAAGAAGTGTGTGATCATAGGGACGAAGCTTCCAGGACTGCAGTAGGAATAATTAGGGCATTAACCTCAGAGTGTAAGCAATTAATTAATCAAAGTATGAAAACCTATGAGCACCTTCCAGAAGATCTGGAGCTGAGGAAACTAGAGGCACAACTCTAGGAGGTGAAGCAACAAACGTCCACCGTACAAGCACAATTGAAGTTGCTTACTGTCATTGAGAAGATGAAGAGGTATCAGGAGCAATGCACAGTCCAACAACAGGTTACTTCCATCCATAGCAAATTTATGGAAGTGACACAAAGACTCCATTCATTGCAGGACGAAGCCTGCATGATCTTTGAAGAATTTGAAGGACAAGGCTCGCAACTAGACCAACTGGTTGCGACAGTGGAGCAGTGCCTGAAAGGGCCTGTTACTGAGAAATTCATTCAGAAGTTCATCGAGCAGGAGGTTCTAGCGAAGCAACAAGTCGAGGCACCTCGAGCTATGCATGAGGCCTTTGAAGCATCCCTACCTAGATCTGAGTGACTCGGGACAAGTCATAGGTGAGGGTTGGGGGGTTTTTGGCCCTCGACCAAGTTTTGAGAGAACATTGGTCGTGTTTGAACATTTTTGGGACTTTGACAAGCTGGTCGTAGATGGAGCACCCAGGCGGAGCTAATATCACGGGATCTCACTCATTTTGCATGCTTTTGGGGCTTTTAGGGTTTATGTAATGGGTATGGGATGTTGGCCCATGGGTTTACCCATGTTTAGGCCCCTTTTGTAATGTATAAATAAGTGGCTAGGCGATGTAAGAAGCGGTGTGTGTGTGTGTGGCTTTGTGCAAGAAAGACTAAGTTACGGGTCTGTTGGCTTTGTGCAAGAATATGTAGAGATTGCTAAGTGCAAAGAACATTTGTTGGATTTTGTGCATACTATGTGTTGAGACTTACAGACCAAAGTGCAAGTAATTGTAAGAGGCTTTGTGTAGACAGATTGTGTAAGGCTTTGTGCATTGACCTAATTCGGGGAGGGAGGATCTGGCGAGGTACGTGCAAATATTTTGTCCTTTACGGAGTTGGCTTTGTGGCTTTGTGCACAGGAGCAGAAGAATGTAGAAAGCTTGAAGACTAATAAATAAGAAGAATATTTGGTGGACATAGCCCCACACAGGGGTGAACCACGTATATCCTGTGTTGATGTGCTTTGTACAATGTTGTTCATATTGTTTATGTATCTATCTGCTTAGTGCACTATTCTTGATGTATGATAGATAGATCTATGGATGCTTAGTGCTTATGTATGATGAATTATAGATCTGAGTTGATGCTATATGTTAAATGATTAGATGTGCTCAATCTTGATTATTACTGCACTGATATGTAATAAGGATTTAACCTACGATGTGAATAAGGTTTAAGAACTAATGCATGTTATTGAATAAGTGCTTTATTAAGTGTTGTAATCACAGATCTGTGTCCCAGCTCGGTTGTAGACATCTGAGTCTTGCAACCCCCCGGCCTCTACCTCGGGTGAGACTTCATCTGCTTCGTAGGTGTTGTCGAAAGGGTCGATAATTAGGGTTTTATTGGTGCGTTGTTGAAGCATTGAACCTTGAGTTTGCCCTTGTGCCAACAAATGGTTATGTTTCCAAGACCTGAAATTGTGATTTATGGGAACTAAAGAAAATAGAAAGCTATATGCATAGATTTGTTGTTGTAGTGCACAATATTATACTTGACTTGCGAAGCTCTATGCTACGAAAGAAACTGGATCTGAAGAAAAGAGGTAAGATCTTAAATCTTTGTGCTCTTGTAAAGGTAAGATAAGCGGAAATTTTGGCTTCGAAAGTATGAATCTAGGTACGTTTGATAGATTTTGTCCTAGTCTGGAAACTAGGGCGCAGTTAGAAGAAAGAATGGATCTGAATAAATTTGATAAAGATAGTGAAAGATATGTTATTCCTATGAATAGAAAGAATTTTTGGAATAATAAGTGGATGTAGGAACCTAGAAAGATTTTTTGTAGATTGCAGATCCATCACTGTGATCCCAGTGCGTAGTACATGAAAGGTTGGGTATCATTTAAAAGAAAGAGAGGATTGACATTGTGTTATAATTGCAGAGGACCGGAACATCTTACTAAGGAATTCCCTTGTATAGGTCCTATTTGTCTTTGTTGTAAAGCTATTGGTCATGAGGTTGAGGATTTCCATAGGATGATTGCTAAAGTTGAAAAGATGAACATGAGACAAGAAAACCATAAAGAAGGTAAAAAGGCTAAGGATATGTTATAAAAACAGAAAGAATTAGAGACTATGTTATTATTGTTAAAAGAAGAAATGGATCGTCATAGAGACTTTAATTTACCAGAGATCTTGAAAGAAAAACAATGCATAGAAACAAGAATAGGAAACTTCGACATAGACTGTGTCTTGGATGAGGAAACACAGGTGAATATCATGTCAGAAAGAACTTGGGAAATTTTGGGAAAGCCTGTTATGGTTCCTTCATTGGGAAGGATAGGATTGTTTAAAGGAAAGATGATAACCCTATGTGGAAGAATTACTAATGTGCCTATGATTTCCAATGAAACATCGACCGAAGAAGAATTTGAAATCATTAAGTTTGTTGAGAACAACGCCCCTTTTGCACTTTTTTTAGGAAAGACTTGGATTGAAAAGGATCAGATCAGAAGGAAAGTAGAGGAAGAGGCTACAGAGCAGAAAAAGAAAGAATCGAGGGACTTCATAGCTAGAAAAATAGAGCGACTAATACAAGAGGATCAGTCGAAGCAACAGAGGGCAAGGGAAGTAGTTGTCGAAGTTGAAAAAACACAAGAAGGCTTAAAGAACCTATTCATGCAGGAAAGAAGTGCATCCACCCTGGGAATAGTAAGAGAAGAGGTATTACAATTGAACCCTTTGAAAGAACATCCGCAGTGTAAAGTTACTACGCTATAAGAACGTAAGAATACAAATGGAAAGAGGAATCCAAAGACTCATATTACAAGAAAGAAGGCAAGAAATCTTAGTAAGAAGAAATCAAAACTAGAAAAACTACAGGAAGTTCTGGAGAAGACTTCTCAGAAGGTAGGCTTACAGAACTTGAACCTCCTTGGAATAGCAGAACCGCGCAGAATGGGACTTCGCCATGGAGAAGCTATATGACCGTTGGAGACGTCCCGACCGTTAGAATGACACTCTGGAACGGCTAGAAATGCAGTTATGGATGGAAATATTTTCATTGGACCATTGAGACTGCTCCATAACGGGTGGATTCGTATTGATCGAGGTATTCCAACCCGTTAGAGGAATATGTTACGATGTTTCTTATTTAACCCGTCGGATGTTGCTCCAGGACCACTTTTTGCAAACCGAGATATTCGAGCCAATAGAGAATTGATTGCATATTTCACTATGATGTCTAGACCCCGAATAACTTGCATAAATACAGACCGTTCACGAAGTTCCACGCAGACCGACACTTCATCTACATCATTGCACACAAGGATGAAAGCAAGGAGGAGTTGCAGTCTTACTATAAGTTGACTGAGGAATACATGGAAGATATCACTAAGGAATGGTCAGTTGAATTCTTTGTATCAGTCGAAGATGTCGAACTCTCCGACCCCGACATCATCGTAAGTCCTTTGGTCACCCAGACTGAGTATGATGGATAGAGAAACGCAAAGAAAAATAAGAAAAAGGAGAAGGAGGAAGTGTAGGACATAGAAAGTGATGAGAAGGATAGCACATCGGAGGAAATTGCACCTGACTCACCTGCAGGAGGAGGAGGAGAAGACAAAGTAAACCAAGAGGAAGGAGGGGAAGAAGGAGACAAGCAAGAAAAAGGTGAATTAATACTGCCAAAGGATCCCCTTACAGAGTTCAATACATCGAAGAAATGAATTTTTTCTCTGCAAAGACCCTCAGCACAGAAGAAGACCTAAGCCAATAAGCCTAAGTCGCAGAATGTACTCACAGTCGAAGATATCGAGCTCATCATCACAGCTGTAGAGGACGCTTCAAAAGACATCTTGCAGAGACATGGAGAAAGTAGGAGTCGATGTATGACAGAATAGAGAAGGAGCTCAAAGACATCCAACAAGCTATCCACTCGAGTCGCACAGTGTCTGCTACGTCGTCATCAACAGAAAGTGTATAATTAGGGGATGAGCCCACCCAATTATGAAGGCTAGTAGACGCAATGGAGGCTTGACTCCGTCAACTCCAAGAGGAAAAGGAAGAGGCCACAGAGGCCTTAAAGAAAGAAAAGGAGGAGACCTTAAAGCATCTTCGTGTTGTGCAGCAAGATAAATATGACATTAGTGCGAAGTTCGAAGAGGCCATAGAGAAGATACAGAAAGAAAAAGACCAATTGCTTCCAGAGTAGACTGTAGTTAGAGAAGCAGTAATGAGAGAAATTTGCTCTATATCGGGCTTGACATAGGAGGAACTAGATTCCACTAAGATGCAAGTGGGGAATCTCGTTGAATCCATTCAACAGCTTCAAGCAAGAGTAATGGAGCTAGAAATCCAAGCATTGTCGAGCACTCCACAAGAAGTGTGCAATTAGAGGGACGAAGCTTCCAGGACCACAGTAGGAAGAATTAAGGCATTGGCCTCAGAGTGTAAGAAATTAATTAATCAAAGTGTGCAGACCTATGAGCGCCTTACAGAAGATCCAGAGATGAGGAAACTGGAGGCACAACTCCAGGAGGAAAAGCAACAGACATCCACTGTACAAGAACAATTGAAGTTGCTTACTGTCGTTGAGAAGATGAAGAGGTCGCAGGAGCAACACGTAGTCCAACAACAATTTACTACCATCCAGAGAAAGGTTATGGAAGTGACACAAAGACTCCAGTCAGTGCAGGACGAAGCCTGCATGATCTTTGAATAAGTTGAAGGACAAGGCTTACAGCTATACCAACTGGTTGTGATAGTGGAACAACACCTAGAAGGACATGTTACTAAGAAATTCATTTAGGAGTTCGTCGAGAAAGAGGCTCTAGAGAAGAAACAAGTTGAGGCATATTGAGCTAAGCTCGAGGCCTTCAAAGCAGCCCTGCCCAGATCTGAGTGACTCGGGACGAGTCACAGGTAAGTGTTGGGGGCTTGTTGGCCCTCGACCAAGTTTTGAGAGAACGTTGGTCATGTTTGACCATTTTTGGGACTTCAACAGGCTGGTCGAAGATGGAGCACCCAGGCGAAGCTGAGATCGCAGGATATCACTCGTTTTACAAGATTTTTCGACTTTTAGGGTTTATTTAATGGGTATGGGATGTTAGCCCATGGGTTTACCCATGTTTAGGCCCTTTTTGTAATGTATAAATAAGTATCTAGGCGATGTAAGAAGTGGTGTGTGTGTGTGGCTTTGTGCAAGAAAGACTAAGTTATGAGTATGTTGGCTTCATGCAAGAATATGTAGAGATTTATAAGTGAAAAGAAAAGTTGTTGGCTTTTGTGCATGCTGTGTGTTGAGACTTGCAGAGCTAAGTGCAAGTAATTGTAAGAGGCTTTGTGCAGACAGATTGTGTAAGGCTTTGTGCATTGACCTAATTCGGGGAGGGAGTATCTAGCGAGGTGCGCATAGATCTCCTGTCCTTTGCGGAATTGGATCTGTGGCTTTGTGCACATGAGAAGAAGAATGTAGAAATCTTGAAGACTAATAAAGAAGAAGAAGAGTTGGTGGACGTAGCCCCACACTAGGGTGAACCACGTATATCCTGTGTTGATGTGATTTGTGTAATGGTGTTCATATTGTTTATGTATTTATATGCTTAGTGCACTATTCTTGATGTATGATAGATAGATCTATGGATGCTTAATGTTATATCTGAGTTGATGCTATGTGCTAAATGATTAGATGTGTTCAATCAAGATTATTATTGTGCTAATTTGTAATAAGGATTTAACCTGCGATGTGAATAAGGTTTAAGAACTAATGCATGTTATTGACCAAGCGCTCTGTTAAGTTTTGTAAACACATATTATGTCCCAGCTCGGTTGTAGACATCTAAGTCCTACAACCCCCCCTGCCTCTACCTCGGGTGAGATGTCATCTACTTCGCAGGTGTTGCCAAAAGGGCCAGTAGTTAGGGTTTTTTTGGTGCGTTGTTGAAGCATTGAACCTTGGGTTTGCCCCTATGCCAACAATGCTAGATCGTGCCCTTAGATGTACTACCTGACTACCTAAGTACTAGTGAGCATCTTCCCGAGTGTTGTTCTCGATGGAAATATAGAATTCAAGTGGTCAATCAGTTTATCTAGGGAGGGATTGAGGATATCGAGGTCGATCCATATACAAATGTTGTCTGATGTGCTACCACTTGAAGGGGTACCAACAGGGGTTACAAGGGTGGCCAAAAATGTGCACTTGAGCACCACTTGTAGTTCATGTGTGTATGTTTCCCCAACTGTGGATTTATGCATTGAACAACAGATCTATGTAGCTTTAAGATGCCAGAATACATCTCTACCCTAAAAAAATCTACCCACAATTTTTTTCCAAGGAAAGTGCTCTAATACCACTTGTAAGGTACCAGATCTATTATAATAGCTGAAAACACAAATATTGCAGAGAATAACAATGGAACAACACAATAGATGAAACCACAACACCAAAATAATACATTTATTGATAGGAAACAATGTTCACTTTCCCCTTCGAGGGGGCAACCTCCAACACAGCAGTTCTTTGTTACAATAATTCTTAAGAAAAAACTTCTCATTCCCTTGACTTCTATTTATACTAAATCTATATATCAAAAGAAGAATCTTCTAGAAGTGGAATCTTCTACTAGGTATTCTCACATTTGACTTATTATTCCTTATTAATAGGCCTTATTAATATTTTCCTTTATTACATGGAAAATATATTATTCTACCTATGTGAGGGGTTAGGGAGGTTAGGTCCCTAACAGAGAGCATGAGCATTGAAGCATTAGTGTTTCCATCAATGCCAAAGGGGGAGAATGTTGGACAATTTGTTTGGACAATTGGTTTTCATTGATGTCAAGCCTTAGAGATTGATGTCAACCCTTGGAGAGGTCTAGAGATGTTGGACAGTTGATTGAAATTTGTATGATTGATATTGGCGATGATTTAGTTGAGTACATTTGATGTAGCCTTGTATGTATGGTTTTGGTACCCAAAATGAATAGTTTGGGCATGGAGGACAATGCAAATGCAAGAAATACCATCATAGATGGACAATACTCATCATATCATTTCTGATGACATGTGGAATACCATGTAGTTCCTCATAGTTAGGGATATATGGCCTTGTGAAGTTGTAAGCCCTAAAGAAGTGGTCAAGAATCCCTAGTCGGTTATAAGTCAAAGAATGAAAGGGTAAAATGGTTGCAAAAAAAAATCTATAGAATCCCTAAGTTTAAGGGAAGAGGTTACCTAGAAAAAGTATAAATACCCCTCAAGGATTCATTCACAAGAACACTCACACACTTACATTGAATATCTATCTTGTGAATGTTATAGTCTAGTATTGTGATCTTTTGGCTAATTCGTGATGGAGAATTCTAAGGTATCAAAGCGGGAAAAGTTTGAGATTTTTGGGATTGCAGAGGAGCACGAGAAAATCTTAGGAAACCCTAATTAGGGTCATCCCCATCGGTCAGACACTAAGTGTCCTGCGAGGCATCCCCATGGGTTTCCTAGAGGTCGTTACATGAGGACCTGCGTGACAGAAGGTATTCATCCTGCGAGGACAAGACAAAAGTGAGGAGAATGTTGGTTCTAGGTTGTTGAGGACTTTCAAAGAAGTTACAGGTCAGTGTTACAAAGTATCAAGTCAGCTACAAGATAAGAGGTAAGTCTTAAGGGTTACATGTTTGGTTATGGTATGGTACCTCTTGGTGATGCTATGATACTTTGATTAGAAGCATTATTGGTTATCTTGGTATCTAGTTTGGTTACATGTTACGGTGCATATTTGAGGCTTGGTATATTGTGTTATGAGGTTGTACTTTGGTGGTGTACTTGAGGAGAATGATTGAGGCATGTGTTTGAGGGATTCAGTATATGATTTGAGGCACATCATTGGATGCATGGTACATGTTAGTTGAGGTCTACTTGTTTAGATACATTGCTAGTACATTTCTTGGTTTATTGGCTTGGTACATGGTATGGTACAAGTGTTGATGTACATGGTTGAGGTGCATGGTTGATACATTGTATGGTACATGGTATGGTACAAGTGGTGATACAAGTTTGGTGCATGGTTGATGAACTTGTTATGGTACATGGTTGATGGTACAGTTTGATGGTACAGGTTGAGGTACAAGTTGATGCATGGTTGATCCATGGTACATGTTGGTACTTGGTTGAGACACATATCTTGTGATGGTATGTGGTGATCTTGTTACACGTTTAGTAGAGGCATGTGATGGTGATGTTGAGCATATGGTTTGAGATTTTCTCTTGGTGATATTAGCATGAGTTGCATGCATATGAGAGTGGATTTGGTTTCATGGATGAGAGAATGATAGGTTGGATAGGTTGATGAGACAGTGGCAGGTTAGACAAGTTAATGTGAAAGTGACAGTTTGGATAGGTTGATGTGATAGTGAAAGGTTGGACAGGTTAATGTGACAATGACAATGACAGGGATAGTGATAGTGACAGTGGCAGTGATTCTGGCAGTGATAGTTATTTTACACTTATATTTTATGGTGGTTGGATGGATCAAGGAAAGGGGGATGTAGCCTTCTTTTGGTTGGTTCTGGAGAATCAGGGAGTTGAGGCTTCCTTCAGGTTGGATCTTGAGAACTAGGTGGTTGTATTCACCTTCCAGTTGGAGCCTGAGAACCCAGGGGGTTGTAGCCTCCTTCTGGTTGGATCCAGATAATTTAGGAAGTTGTAGCTTCCTTTAGGTTGGAGCTTGTAAATAGGGGGTTGTATCCTCCTTCCAGTTGTAGTTGGATAATTGGGAATTTGGTGCTTCCTATGAATGAATTATTGACATATATAAGAAATCATTCTATGATTTTCTCCCATTTAGGTTTCCATGTAAATACTGGTGTATTTTGTTCTTGATGTGATGTTGATATGATGATGCTTATGATATATATACTGAATGCAGTCATAGATGATATATTGATGATAAATTGTTGAAAATTGTTGATAAAGTGAAATAATATATATTGTGGTTA
>SNQJ01S0194699.1:11750-26498 GCA_010110895.2 Picea sitchensis | reverse complement strand
TTGCAACTGGTTTGCATGGGAGTGATAACTGGTTTACAATCTTCCATTCCGAACCTCTTTAGCATTTCTCTGATATACTTGGTTTGAGAAATAAAAATTCCTTGGTTTCTTTGACGTATATTGATGTAGAGGTTCTTGTATGTTTTTTCATTGTTGTTTCTGAGCATTACTCTATTTTGAATGTGAACTGTTGTATGCACTTCACGTGTCCAAAAAATATCTGTCAATTTGGAATCCATTAGCATTGTTTGAGCCATTTCCTGTGTAAGTATCATCCATTATGATAATGTTCCTTTATCTCTGAACCACTCTTTGAACCAATCTATGAATCCATGCTCTCGTCCATACTGTCCAAGATTCTACTTGCGCAATTGTCCATAATGCTGACCCATTTATCACTATACTATCATGAAGTCTTGATTAATCCATCAAATTGTACTTATGCTAACTGACTGCTTTGGATCAATCTTCTCAAACTCTGCAAGTTGCTTGAAGGATGGTTCTTTGGTCTATCACAACTATCACATAGACTCCCCCTGTATAATATTCATATTACCTAGGAGTCTCTTAGCTGAATGGATCAGAACAATTCCTGCTCTGATGTGTATTCATCATCATCTTCATTTGTAGATTCATCATCATCTTCATTGGTAGATTCATTATCTCTCTGAGCTCTGACTTATTTCTTTCTTTCTGTGGATTCATCGTTCACTACAATGCCTTAAATTACAATCTCTTGAACCTATAACTTATTTACCTGTCATTCCTTTCTTTCAGTTATTTTCCAAACCTTTCTGTATCTGACATCTTTCTTTTTCTCTATAGAATTTTTTTCATCTTATTTTATTGTCAATATTGCGATCTCTGGTACTTGGTATTTGTTCACATGTTCTTCATGTTTTCTTATCCATAATTTCTTATATATGATATCGGTATTCTCTTTCATGGAAGTATCGATCATGCTTCTACAATCACTTGCTATGTGTCCATAGTTATGACATTTGTAACACTCAATGTTATGTGCGGCCACATAGGCACTTCTTTCTTGAACACTTATTTGTAATCCCTGCAATCTGCAACCTTATATCCAAAGTTAGTACAATAAAAACAATGACCATAAAATAAATTTGCATACCTGGGAGTGAATGATCTTCTTTGTGGCGTAGTCCTTCTAAATTTTTCCCTTGACTAATCATGATCATGATTGAAGCTTCTTTGTGGCTTGAACATGGATGGTCTTCTTGAAGATGTATCTTCAATAGTTTTCTTAGATTTTGGTTGACCATGATTCCTTCATTTGAGTACTTCTGTATAACTCTTTATATTTTCTTCATTCTTCTTTTCTAGCAACATAGAGTGCTTCTCTTCATTCTCTACAACTGATGTGGATGTTTCTGTCTCTTCAACGTTCTTGTTGAGCTTGACTATTTTGACTCTTAGTGTGAAAAATTCTTCTTCAATATTCTCAACCTCTTCTTCTTTCTTCATTATATGAGGCTTCATGGCCTCTTCTTTTCTCTTTGCTTCTTCAAGTTGGATTTTCAATGTAATTATTTCTTCTTCCAGTCTTCTCTCTTCTTGACAAAAATCTTCCTCAAGTTGGTTTAAGTAATTGGTTATTTCCATGAGATGCTCCATCAATATCTTTTATCTCTTTTTTGCTTCTTCCTTTTATGTTGCTATGTTGGCTTCTAAACATTTCTTTTGATATTCTAGAGTTTCTTCAATTCTTTTGGCCTCTTCTAGTTGAGCTCTTAAATTCTTGATGACCTGTTGATCTTTTTTAGAACCCTGAATACTTTCCTTTTGCTTCATCAATTCTTTCTTGGATGACTTGTTTTCTTCTCTTTCTTTCTTTAGATATTTAATTGCACTGATCATTTTTTCTCTGTAATCAACTTATGATTCTTCATACTCTTCCTCTTCTGAATCTGTCTGACATGATGAGGATATTTCTTCTTGTTCTGTATCTGCATCTTCTTTGAAATTTTATGAATCTGTGATGGGTGAAGATTATATGTCATGTAACTTATCCCAAAGTTCTTTGGCTGATGAAAATTTACCAACCTTTTGTCTTACCGGATTAGGTAATCCTTCCTAAATTAAATCCATTGTTATTTTGTTATTCTTCTTCAATTATTTCTTGGTTGCAGTCTTTTCCCCTTTTGAACTATCATATCCTATAACAACTAATAGCTAAATATAATGTCCCTATGCCTGTAAAAATAATTCCATCCTTCTACTCCACATATCATACTTAAAACCATTCTGGCCATTAAGCATTGGTACTCCATTCTCAGAATAATCCATGATCTCCTTCCAGTGGTTAAACGGTTTCTTGAAGGAACCTCGCTCTGATACTAATTGTTGGATTACTGAGAGGGGGGGTGAATCAGTAATAGAGCAATGTAATCATTTTTAACCATATAATCCAAGTGTTATATCAATGTAGAATTATCATCCAATAACTGCAGAGTAAATAAGAAATTAGCAAATGAACAATCATACACATACACAATACACCAATGTTTTACGTGGAAACCCAAAGTGGGAAAAAACCACAGAATGTTTTTTCTTATATGTCTTGAAGAATTACATTCATTGGAAGCACCAACTTCCTTTGTTTTCCAACTTCATCTGGAAGGAGGCTCCAACCCCCTAATTTCTCAGGCTACAACTTGAGGGAAGCTCCAACACCCCATTTCTCTGGATACAACGAGAAGGAGGCTACAACCCCCTATGTTCTTCGGCTACAACTGGAAGGTGGCTAAAACCACCTTTCCTTGCCCCATACAACTTCCCTGACGTATAAGTAGAATGATGGAACCACTGCCACACTATCACTGTGAGATATACTATTGTAAACCTATACCAATCAACCTGTACCAAACAACTTGTACCAATAACCTGAACCATGCATAAACATGTACCTCAACCTGTAATCAACCTTTACCATAAAAAAGTGCATCAACCATGCACCAACCTGTACCAACCAACCTATAATCAACCTGTACCAACCAACCTATAATCAACCTGTACCATAAATAAGTGCATCAACCATGCAACAACCTGTACCATGAACAAGTGCATCAACCATACACCAAACCTGTACAAATAACATGTCACAACAACCTATCCAAACAACCTATCAGAACAACCTATCTCATCAATCTTATAAACCAAATTATATATACTCACCAATATCAATCACCAAGACAACTCTCAAAGATGTGCATCAACCAAGCATAACACAAAAACTCATAATCATCACCAAGATCAATATGTGCTTCTAATAATATACCAATACAAGTATGCTACATCATCCATAAACCATGTGTCAACAACACTATTAACAAGTACCTCCAACCATGTACCAAGTATGTACTAATAATGTATCAACTACTCATCAACTATGACTCATCAAGATGTACCAACATCATCAACTATACACCTCATGTATGTGCCAACTCATCAACTACTTGTCTCAACCATGTACCCAACATGTAACTCAACCAAAAGCCCTCATTAATTTTATCATCCAAATATGATTTGTAACTTTGTAATAGACCCGGTGTATATGATCACATACCTGCAAACCTTCCTTAACTTTAACAACAAGATACTATCATTTTCATCAAACTTTTCTTTAGTCTCACATGACTAGTTTTGGATTAGTCAACAACCCTAACTGGAAATAATCATAACTGTGTACCTATAATGAATAAAGATCTGAGAATGATACAGTGTTCTTCAGTGTGTTTTATGCAATTCCTCCAGGTGTCACGACTTGGAACCTCTCAGAAAAGGAGTTATAGCAATAATGGCATACCTTTATTAATTTTGGCTTATTCTAGAGAGCGACATTGTAAAGCATGCCCTGCATGGAATATTTGTTGAATCAATATGAAACTGTTACAAAGAATACTACAAACTGTAATCTAATCAACACATTTGGTATTACTGAATTTGGATATGTTATGAAGAATTTATGATGTTTTTACTCGAAACACATGTTTTATACTAGTTTCAGGACTAGCCACAAACCCTATTTTCCATGGAGTGTAACTCCAAAAATAAAATGACCCACAAGATGAATTATTTACCATAGATACTTGGATATGTTTCCTCCATGGAATAGCAATTTGACGATCTGAATCATTATAGAAAAAAAGTTATTGCGAAAATGGTGATATGACCTGTAAAAAAACATACCTTAGAAAACATCATCAAAAGAATTTATCCTCCCTTGAGTTCTCGCCTTCTTTTCTTCACCTTCCCTCTGAAATTCGGCTTAGATATACCTTGGTTACCTCAGTCACCTATAGATATTCAATATTCTCAAGTGTGATATAAAATGAGAGAGCCTTGCCTCTTATTTATACTCTCCATCTTCTAGGTCACTTAACCTATTTTCCTCATTTTTAGGGTTAACCACTTTCCATAATTAGAAAGTTCTCCATTACTTTATCATTTAAATATTCCTCTTTGACTTTGTCACCTCACTTTATCATTTTAATAATCTTCTTTGATTTTTTCACTTCAGTTTATTATTCAAATAATCCTTCTTGACTTTGTCACTTTACTTTGTCATTTAAATAATATTTTTTTCTTTGCAAGCTCTTTGACTTCTTTGACCTTTTGGGGCTTTAATCCAACATATGGGGGTCCTCCAACTTCATAAGGCCATAACTCTCAAACCGTGAGGAGTTATGTGAAGTTCCACATACCACCAGAAATGGAATGACATGTACTATCAATATAGAATAATATTACCTACAAATATATCAAAACTCATACCATTATCCATCAAAGAAACTTGGATCCATTACCCAAACCTGGGTTCTCCAACTTCTCATGGCCATAACTCTCTAACCGTGAGGATTTATGTGATGTTCCACATACCACCAGGAATGGAATGACATGTACTATCCATATAGAATAGTATTACCTTCAAATATATTAAAACTCATACCATTATACATGAAACAACCTTGGGTCCATTACCCAAACCTTTGTGCTACCGGAATTCGNAGTGTGATATAAAATGAGAGAGCCTTGCCTCTTATTTATACTCTCCATCTTCTAGGTCACTTAACCTATTTTCCTCATTTTTAGGGTTAACCACTTTCCATAATTAGAAAGTTCTCCATTACTTTATCATTTAAATATTCCTCTTTGACTTTGTCACCTCACTTTATCATTTTAATAATCTTCTTTGATTTTTTCACTTCAGTTTATTATTCAAATAATCCTTCTTGACTTTGTCACTTTACTTTGTCATTTAAATAATATTTTTTTCTTTGCAAGCTCTTTGACTTCTTTGACCTTTTGGGGCTTTAATCCAACATATGGGGGTCCTCCAACTTCATAAGGCCATAACTCTCAAACCGTGAGGAGTTATGTGAAGTTCCACATACCACCAGAAATGGAATGACATGTACTATCAATATAGAATAATATTACCTACAAATATATCAAAACTCATACCATTATCCATCAAAGAAACTTGGATCCATTACCCAAACCTGGGTTCTCCAACTTCTCATGGCCATAACTCTCTAACCGTGAGGATTTATGTGATGTTCCACATACCACCAGGAATGGAATGACATGTACTATCCATATAGAATAGTATTACCTTCAAATATATTAAAACTCATACCATTATACATGAAACAACCTTGGGTCCATTACCCAAACCTTTGTGCTACCGGAATTCGCTACCAGACTTTCTCCAAGGGTTGACATCAATATACAATACCACTCTCCAATGGTTGACATCAATGAAAACCAACAATCCATACCAACTATCCATCAACCTAATCCAAATTCACATAGGAAACCTAGCCAAGCGCGATAGATTGTTGGAGCATCCCTTAAGTGTAATACCCCGGTTTTGATTCCCCGTATTAAATAATGTATTTTCTTAACTTGTGAAAGGTAGGACTTCCCAAACAATTAAAAGACACCATTGTGCCTAGGAAATGTGATGTTTTGATCATTATTAATAATAAAGACATCGTTGGTTGCTAGACGAACAAGGACAAGAGTTATAGGGGGATATGATTCCATGAGAGAGGGGGCTTGTGGGGATAAGTATTTTTATTATAATTTATTTACCCATAATTGTTTTAATGGATAGAAGTTATTACACGAGCTTCTTGGGGAAGGACATGTGGTTTTTCAATTCCAAATAATTATATAAACCCATCTTTGGGTTGTTTGGGGGTTCACATTATTCATTATGTTCTCTCTCTGCATTCACTATTTCACCCATTCATCATTCCTAATTCATTTTGATCTTGGCTTGGAAAAGAAAAAAAAATGAATTGTTGGAGAGAAACTATTGTTGGTTTGATGTAGTGACTACTGGTGTATTCCAACCATGAATTAATGCTTGCATGCATGTGTTAAGTTTTTCTCACAACTACGAATCCTGAGAGTCCTATCATGGGGATTCTTGACCAGATGCACTAGAGCCCTAGAAGGAGGTGGACATCTTGAGGAACTACGTGGCAAAGAAGGGGGTCCATTCTCTTGGGTTGTGATGGATGGAGAGAAGAGATCTGGTCTACTTTGGATTGTTGTGTGTTGAGAAGCCTACAAGAGCTTGAGTGCTAACTGGTTTGGGAAGCTAAGTGACACCTGTGAACCATCCTTGTGGATTCATAGCCCTAACTCAGGGGTGACATTATTGTTGAGACTTGGAACAACAATGTCTACGGTTGGGTGGAACGTCCTTGGTCTGTATCCAGTTGGTGATTCGTTTCATTTATGATAAGTGATCTCTGTCATGGTTTCATTCACATGTATATTTATTTTCGTTGTGTATTAATTATTATCTATGAGATTTGTGTTTATAATATGCATACTTGCTGGTTATTGTTGTGTATGGGATTATATTCATTTCTTTTATGTTGTAGCATGAATCTTAATCTTTGCATGTGAATATTTCATGCCTATTTATTAATTAAAATTTATCAGAATTCAAAATTAGTTCAAAAGTGAGTTTTGAAGTAGTGTTTCTAGCCTGTGGGTGATTGAGTATGTTACATTGAGAGTGCCCCGACGACTCCTAGGAGGAGTAAAATCTTTCAAATAAGTATGGCAATTGGTGGCACCCAACAAACAGTTGATCAAGTCAATATGGAGATCGATGATTCTGGACCCGTATTCGACCTTCTCCCAAAATAATCCCTAGCCCATGTATTACATACTTCTTCCATCAGAGACTTCATGTGGATACTCGATCCCCAAAGGTGTGGTTGCGAGATGATAATGACGGTCAAATAAGGAACACACTACTAATTGAAGTGAAAGAAATCATCTAAAATTGACCATAGGAAATACTCCTCCATATAATAGATCTCACATATTTCACTCCCTTGTCGAATTTACCACTTGATTATTCTAAGTCAACAGATAAAAAAAATGAATCAACACAACCCCAGAGAGGATGATTCATGGAACACATAGAAAAATGTTGTCAGATAGATGATATAATCCCAAGCAAAGAACAAACACAATTAGTAATTGAATACGCTCTTCTCGAAGAGAAAAAACATATTATATTGATTGATTCAAATACTCGTACTTTGACTCCAGGAAGTAAAAATACATCGACTTCCAAGTCGAATTCAAACCAAAATATTGCAACAGTTCCAACCTCGGAAAAATGCAAGAAAACGACAATGGGCCTCAATCATATCCCCATCTATGAAGGAGTTGAAGATACCAAACGAGACTGGTTCATTTATGAGAAATTTTGGTATGCAACTGATATAACCGACGAGGATAAACAAATGGCACAATTTGATGCTACACTTCAAGCCATAGCCCTTACCTGGTTCATGAATTTCACAAATAGTCAGTAACTCTCGAAGGCATAAATAAAGAAAAACTTCCTCACATTTTTCAAAACACAAGATATAAGCCACTTGGCCACGTAGAAACTAAAAGAAATAAAAAAGATTATGGGTGAGTCCATTCATGAATATGATAAAATATTCAAAGATATTTTAAGTCATATTCCTTATGTAATTGAAGAAGAATTGTGTGTACAATGGTATGTGGAAGGTATGCTACAAAAAATTAGAGCACCATTATGTATGTATGACATTCAGTCATGTGAAGATGCACTAAAAAAATCCCATCACATAGAAATGGATTATGAAGGAACATCGACATCATTAATAATTGAGAAAAGATTGGAAGAAAAAATCACAGAACTGCAACAATCAATGAAAAATATATCAGTCTCACAAAACAAACTTTGGTGCACAATCTTCTCTAGTGAATGACACACAAAATACTATTGTAACTTCAGTGATGCACTGGATCTAGCTGTCCGACAAATTCAAATTGAAACGTTCTGTGACATATGTGAAGGCATAACCAATCATGCGACAAGAGTCTACCCACATAATCTAAGGAATGCTTGACCAAAATGGTGCCACGTCCCTGAGGAAAAAAATCATTCAACAAAATAATGCCCATTGAATGGGAAAAACAAAACAAATGTCCATTCAGTATACCATACGCAGAAAATTGACTGGAATGTCAACCAAGGAAATGGAAACAAATATAGAGGTTGAGACAGTGGTGGTTATCAAGGATGAGGCAGATGAGGAAGAGGATAATTCGGCAATGTACATGGTGAAGTCATTACTACTACTTCAATTGTTGGAAGGATGACCACATAAGTCTTGACTGCCCAATAAAGGATAGAACTGATCTCAAATTCTGTAACATATGCGTAGTGGGGGATCGCTCCCTTTAACACTTTACAATTGTATTAGATAAAGTAATGAATAAGCAAAATGTGAACCTTCTGCATATAGTTCCAAAGCAAGACATATTTGATTCAAAAAATATCCATGTAGTAACATGATTGGGAGTCGATGAAGACATTTACCTAGACCTACCAAATTGACAAAGGGGAGGTCGATACACATATCCCAACCCAGATCACGAAGAAAGAATAATGTGGGAAGCAATGAAGTTCTGCAAAAACGTCGACCAAGACTGTAAAGTAAATGGAAACAAGGGAGGAAATGAAAATATTCCAGACACTGCGCTAGATGAATTTCTCCAATTACTAAAAGAAAAATAGTCGGTCGGTCACCTGATCAAATTGTTGATCATATTAAGAGAATACAAAGAAGATCAAAGACTAGTCAAAAGTCTTCGACAATTGTCTCAGGAAATACATACAAATGACTCCGATCCACAAGTCGGCCTAGAAATTGATGGCCATATGATCAAACAATTTCTAGTTGACTTTAGATCCCAAGTAAATATCCTCCCCAGAGAAACATGAGTTTGACTTGGGAAACCCCTGCTACAACCAATAATGAATTTCTTAAAATTAGCAGATTAAAGGTTAATTGAACTAATTAGAACACTTGAAAATTACATAACATCCATCAAGGTAATTCCAATAAGATTCGAATTTGAAGTGATTAATATGGTCAAAGGCATCCCTGCTTACCCTTCATTAGTCGGAAGACTACGGGGTAGAAATATGAAGGCCACATTCTCCCTTGAAAGGGACATAATTAAATTGAAATGTAGCGGTAGTAAAATCATAATACCATTGGACCCAAACGAAGGAAAACCTTGGGTCAAGACATGAGACGAAGCCCATGAAACACAATGATTGTATCAAGTAATAAATGAATAAAAAAATAACGTTGAGCCTAATAGTGAAGGATAAATTTTATTCGGATCACCATTGTCAATAGGACAAAGCTCGGATACAGAACTTTATAATTGGAAAATGGAGAATTACGAAGCTCAAGCTAAGGAGTGTTGGTCGATAGAGGAAATACCAATAAAGTGATCAAAATTGTGCTTCTCAATACAAGCAATCACTATCGTGCTGGAGAAAAAGATAAAACAAACACCAACACTAATTCTGACTAACACATAGACGAGATCTCCCCTACGGTTTAGAGAAAGAAACCCCCTGACGATTCATGTCAACGAAGTATCCAAATAATTCAAAGAACAAGGGAGATTCAAAAGTTTAGTATAATCCTTCACAGTCCAAGCAACTCGATGGTGGGAAACACATGCACTATGACTACAAACATGGAATATTGTTATCTTACACTTCATGGAAATATTTGGCGGAAAGAAATTGTCAACAAATTTCAACATCCCGACCTTCAAACATAGGTTCAACCCAACCACTCACATTCACCAATGTGAGAATGAATGGAGAAAAGTAGGATATTGGGATGAAAGAGTGTGGCCACACATGTTCCCAAACACTCTAGATGATATACCACATAAGTGGTATAAAATTGAAAAATCGTGTGGCTACACATTCAATTGGAATGAAATAAAAAAAAACTTCATCAAATACTTTGAATTCATACCTGAGGAGGTACTCTTTCAAGAGATAACAAAAGAAATAAAAAAAATTCTTGAAAAAACAAACCTCTACGAGATTTAGAAAAGAGGAAAATCCAATGTCGACATGGGATTGAATTTGACTTGCAATATGGTGTTGAAAAAAAGTCTAGACAATGTAAGGGCTCAAAAAATAGACATGGAAAACATAATTTTTCTAGGCAAAATATTTTGATGGAGGAAAAGTCATCCCGAAGTAAGTAACTTTTTAAAAACAGTCTACTCAGTGTCCTAGGAAGAAAAAAAAAACAAGGAAGACATAGAAAAACATGACTTCCCCGTAAGTTATAATAAGGTTGTAGAGGGAGAGCGCCATATAGATGAATCAAAAGCACCCAATTGGATGGATGAAGAAATAAAAACTAAGGAGTTCGACATATCAATAGACGGTCGACCAAAAATGGCCAGAATAAGAGACTATTAGTTCGACAAGCAAACCACAGAAATTGTCGATCTATTCAGAGAATATCATGATGTTTTTGCACACGACTATAAGGACCTCAAGGGACTGGTGCAAGATATGAGGGAGATGAAAATACCTCATACCTAGGGACAATCCCATCAAAAAACAATGACACAAGTTGGCACTCAAATATGATCCCATAGTCCAGAAAGAGATAGAAGCAATGCTAGCTCCAGGAACCATATGTCCTATAGAAAATTCAAAGTGGGAAAGTCTGATGGTTGTGAAACCTAAAAATCATGAACCCAAGAAGCTTAGAATATGTGTTGACCTTAGAGGAATAAACAAGCTTACAATAATTAATCCCTTCCCGACACCATTTGCAAACAAAATCATCAATGAAGTCGCGGGACACAAATGTTACTCTTTCACTGATGGCTTCTCAGGCTACAACAAAGTACCTATCGCAAAAGAAGATCAAAAGAAAACTACATTTGTTTCTGAATTTAGATCATTTGCATGCAGAGTAATGCCATTCGGGCTCAAGAATGCTCCAACAATATTTTCTCAAATAGTGGTCAAAGCATTTCAAGAATACATTTACAAAACAATGGTAGTATACTTCAATGATTAGACCATTTACAGCCTATTGAAAGACCGTATCCAATGGTTAAGAATGATGTTGGAAATATGTAGACAAATTCACTTATCTTTGAATATAAAAAATGCACCTTTGCCACACCTATAGGCATTCTGTTGGGCCATATTTTATGTAAATATGGAATCAAGGTCGACATGGACAAGATCAAGGTTATTCTCTACTTGAAACCACCAATCAACCATAAACAAATCAAAATGGTCCTTGGGCATATCAGGTATTACAAAAAATTTATCCGACATTACTCTGACATCACTTTCCCCATCAACGAGCTATTAAATAAAGAATTCAAGTTCCAATGGATCCAAGAATGCAATGAATATTTTGAGCTCTTAAAAAGAAAATTGGTGGAAGCACCTATACTAAGATTTCCAGACTAGTCACAAAAATTCCACGTCCATGTGGATGCCTCTAATGTTGTTGTTGGCTCAGTGTTATCCCTACCACATGATGACATGGTCAATCACCCAAATTCATATGTCAGTCAGAAATTGAATAAAGATGAAAGAAAATATTCGACAACAGAGCGAGAGGCTCTAGCCATGATTTTCTCCCTTTTAAATTATGACACTATTTATTGGAAAATCCATTTATCTTCTTCAGAGACCATCGGACACTCAAATATTTAGTAAATAAATTGGTCCATCGAGGAAAAATTTGTTGATGGATACTATTGTTCCAATAATTTTAATTCAAAGTAGTCGTCCAACCTAGAAAAAAGAATGTCGGCCTAGACCATCTATCCGGACATGAGACAGGCGAAGATTCGACTGGGATAGAGGATGACTTACCGTATGAAAATTTATTCAGGATCGAATCAAACCCCAAGGAACTTGAATAAATTGAAAATTTTAGAGAAGAAGGGAAGGTCCCTAAATATCTCTTGAAAAACAAAAGATCATAGTGTTAAAAACAACACCATTCACTCTCATGAATGGATATCTCTACAAACTAGGTATTGATAATATTCTACGAAGCTATCCACTGGAACATGAACAAAATGATATAATCAATGATGAACATGTAGGCCCAACGAGAGTTCATTTCCAAGCTAAACCGATAGCCAAAAATATTCTCCAAGCCATTCTTTGGTGGTCGACCTTACATAAGGGCTATCGAGAACAATTGAAGAAGTGACAAATGTCGAAGCATGGGTCGACCTCTATGGAAAAATGAAATTCCCTTACATTCAGTAAATCCTATTTTACCATTTTAAATTTTGGCTATCGACTTTGTCAGTCCCTTCCCAAAAAGAGAAAAAAGAACTGGGGCGAAATACATCTTCACAACAGTTGAAAACTTAACTAAATGGGAAAAGGCGGAACCAATGGAAAATTTCACAAAGGAAACAACCACGAAAATTATCTATGAAAATATAGTAACTAGATTTGACTGTCCTTTAACATTAATCAACGATCAAGGAACACATTTTATCAATGGCACAATCAAGTTGCTACTTAATATATATTGATCAACCATGGGAAGATGACTTCTTGTCATCCATAGGCCAATGTAGATGTCGAATCATTCAACAAGACATTACATAAAGGCTTAACAAAAATATGTGTACTCGGCAGGGATGATTGGAATGATAAGATTCCAATAGTACTATGGGCCTATAGAACAACATATAAAATATCGACTAGCCATACGCCATTTAACTTATTCTATGGTCAAGAAGTTGTAATTACATTACACTTATAAGTTATGTGTTAATGCAGGAAGGATAAAATCTATCCTTGAATTCGATCATATTCCTAATGCAAGGCAACCTTTCTACTAGCTAAATCAATTCAAGGAATAAATTATTCTTGCACAACAACATTAGGAAGCTCAAAAGAACCAACATAAATCTTGGCAATACAAACATATTAAAAAGAAAATATCAATGCAGGATATTTGGTACATCTATATGAAAGTCGCATAAAGAGAAAGCCTCGAAAGCTATAAATTTCTTGGTTGGGTCCTTACATGTTCAAGGATATATGATCGTTGGGAGAAGTACAACTAAGGACCTTGAAAGGGCACTCCTTTCATAAATGAGTCAATGTGGCCCATTTAAAGAAGTATAATATGTAACAGTCTTGCAACCTGCTGGTGAAAACTTCCTTGGGGGTGCAACCAGGATCCTACTAGGATGAAAACCGTTTGGGACGGCCTAGGTCAAAGTTGAAAAGAAAATAAAAAATAAGAAAAACAAGATAAGTAATAAAGATAATAAAATATTAAGGAATGAATTAAGAAAAGAAATAAACAACACAATTAGGTACAAAATTGTTTGGGAACTACAAGCTATATGACCGAGTCGAACCACCAAAAAAATTCACTCAAGCCTGTCAAATTCAAACATGAGAAGAGAACGAGGTCCTTGTTCATCACTAAAGTCATTCAAAGAAGAAAAAGTTAAACCTAGTAAAAATTTAGCACCAAGTCGAGATCTGCGCCATCTCCTAAAAAGAAGTACTTCACCTAGTTGAACGTGAAACTCATAAATCAAGAAAGAGAGAATTCTATAGTTCAAGTGAGAGGGAAATATATCAAGCAAGAGAGCGTGTAAATAATACTTCAAGTGAGCATGAACATATTCAATCAAATCAACAAAGAAATCATGTCCTTAGAAATCCAAGCATCAATCGAGTCAATAAAAGAAATCAAACCAACTTGGTCAGACGATTTGACCAGAGGTCTTCGATCGACCGGAAGAATCGATCCAACCGAATTACACAAGCGAATAAAATAAAACAAAAGTTTACCAATTTGGACACACCCCCAGATAAAACAAAACCGACTTAGTCGAAGCAGTTGGTCATCGGGAGTATGTTAACACAATTAATGCCCGAGAAGACAAGTTTGACCACCACAATGGTGTCAACACAGTTGTCCCTTCACATGAAAAAGCAATTACCCCCGACATTAATATCAGGGCATGTGAATCAATTATGTTGTTGGATGAATTAAATTCCCCAATACACCTCTCACATATAAATATAGATGACACATTCGAGTGTTGGATTACTGAGAGGGGGGGTGAATCAGTAATAGAGCAATTTAATCCTTTTTAACCATATAATCCAAGTGTTATATCAATGAAGCATTACCATCTAATAACTGCAGAGTAAATAAGCAATGAACAAATTAACAATCATACACATACATAGTACACTAGTGTTTTACGTGGAAACCCAAAGCGCGAGAAAACCACAAAATGCTTTTTCTTATATGTCTTGAAGAATTACATTCATTGGAAGCACCAACTTCCTTTGTTTTCCAG
>SNQJ01S0194699.1:0-11740 GCA_010110895.2 Picea sitchensis | reverse complement strand
GACCATTTAGGATCCAATTTTAGGTTTTTTATTTGTGTACGTATTTGTTGTCAAGTCCATAGTTTCAATTAGGTTGTAATTAGCTGCAATTTTAACATTTAGAAATTTCCTTTTGCTTTATGTAGCGTCATTTTTTTATTTAGGTGTTGGTTTTAAGGTTTTTCTAAGCAACTATTTTATGTTTTAAGGCCATGCTTAAAAAAAGTTGTAATTTTGATCCGGTTAGAAAAATTGGTGCTACCGGTAGCACCACTTTTTGATTTCAGGGGTTGATTTTAAAGTTTTTTTGAGAAACCATTTGATCCTTTAAGCCCATGCTTGAAAAAAGTTGTAATTTTGACCTGGTTACAAAAAATGGTGCTACCGGTAGCACCAAGTTTTGATTTGGGGGTTGATTTTAAAGTTTTTTTGAGAAACCATTTGATCCTTTAAGCCCATGCTTGAAAAAAGTTGTAATTTTGACCTAGTTACAAAAAATGGTGCTACTGGTAGCACCATTTTTTGATTTGGGGGTTGATTTTCATGTTTTTTATGCAAAAATATGGGTTTTAAGGGCTAGAGTTCTCGTTTTGAGGTCACAGTTCTCATTAAGTTGGTAACTTTGTTTCATTCTTTCCAGTGTTTCCTTTATTTGCTGGATCATTATGTTATGTATTGTCAGTCTATTCTAGGGGATATGAATGATCTTTGTGTGGACTTCCAAGACGGGGATTCTCTGGTGGGGAGTTTCCATCGTTATGATATTTTATACTAGAATTACTATATATGTTTCATTGTTCTTTGTTATGGTTGGTCTATTGTTCCTGTTTAGATTGCTTCTCCATCTAGATTTTCTCTCGTTCTTCCATATATTTTTTTGTGGGTCTGAACTGTCGGATGGGACTGTGATAGGTTTTGTACCATTTGGATTTTGTGCAGGGATGGTGTGTGATGACCCCTGAGTGTGTGTAGTTGTCTCTCCTTTTGTATTATTTGGCTTGCCTGCTGTTGTGACTGGGTCGAGATGAACCATCTGACTTTATTTTTTGGGCCCAACTTTAAGTTGGGTCAATTTGAGTGGGTTCAACGTATCCCGTGGAGTCAACTCGATTGTGGTGTGCTTATTGAAAGCTACATTTTGTAAATTTTGGTCGACATCTTCCTACCCAGAGTGTGTTGCACTTCCTTAATTATTGTTGTTAGGAGAGGAATCCAAAATGGTTTCATCTAATGATACTTGTCGATGCCCTTTCCTTGCTTTCTTTTTATGTTTTTCCACCTCCTTTTATGCTCTTGTTTCTTTGATAATCGGTGTAGCCTTAGGTGGTGGTGATTCTCTTGTAAGGTTGATTGTGATTATCTTTGTGCACTTCTTCTTTGGAACATGCTTCTTACTTGGGTTGGGTCAGGTGATGTTTTATCGATGTGATGCGGTTGGATTCGATCAACCTATACTCTATTCTTTTTGGTCATCTAATATTTGTTTTTTTCTGCCTCCTCCTTTCCATTTGCTTGTCAAGAGCTTCCGGGGTTTTTATTTCTTCATCCTTCTTTACATTTAATGATGCCATCATCTCCTTAAATTTTGGTCCAATGCTTGACTTCAAAATATTTCTTGTGATAGCTTTGTCCCATCGAGACTATTTTTCCTGTGTCTTGATCTTCTCGACTATTTTTTTTGTAACAGAGAGGAATTTTTCCTTTATCAAAGGGTCGTCGAAGTTTACTGTGTTATCTACCTGGAATAACTCTTTCCAAATCATGTCTACTCCCTCCAAATTTGCATCCATGTCGACAACCTCTTTTCCCCTTGTTGTTCTTTCTTGTTGTTTTCTCTTAGTCGAAGTCGGCTTTAATCGAGTGCCTCCTTCCATGTATAAATTTGAGACAAATGGAATTGTATAGAGGGAAACTTCTCTTTCTTCCTCATGTTCTCCATCAGTCAAGGGTACTAAAATGGTCGATTTTTTGAACAACAACTATGGCAGGATAAGAGTTTCAAAACATAGTTCTCTATCGAGCTCCTGAAAGATTTGAAACTTTGTCGGTTGGTACTCTAGTTCTTATGGTTTCGTCCCCCCACTGAATCCACACTAGAGCTTGGTGGTGTCAAGACTCAATTTAATGTAGGAACTTGGTGGTAAATCTCGTCAGACTTTCTTCTCAACTCTCCACTTGTGTGATACATTCTTCAAACTGTTTACCCAATTTTTAAACATTACCTTAGTTGGAAGGGAGTCTGATGACCCGACTACGGCCGGTGAAAACTGTTTGTAGTTGTCCATGGTTGGGATATGTATTAAAGTGAATGTGGGTTCCTTGACTGGGCTGACTTGGTTTATGGTGAGCCATATTATCAAGGATGGAAACATGATCCAATCGTTTTCTTGACACTCCTTGCAATTACTTTTGATTAGTGCAACTAAGTGGTCTTCCCAGTCGAACTGTGCCCCCGATTGAAGTATTTTTCTGATGGGTTACAACATTGTAAGCTTCATGTCTGAAGCTCGACCTATGGTTGTTAAGAATAGTGATACTATCACACATGTCCATTTTTCCCTGCAGTGGTTACTTTTTTAATTAACAAACCCTTCGATTTTTTTGCTGAGGTTCCACCTCTGAGGAACTAAATCTAGTCATTGGGATTTAGGGTTTTGGGGATAGGAGCACCCCCATGTGGGATTTCAGTGACCCTATGTATCATTCCTCCAATGATGTTGATTGGAAATTTTAACCATATGCTCCCATTATGATATTGACTCACCAGGAACTCTGCGACTTCCTCTTTCCAACCGTCGAACTCTACAACCTGTGGTTTGCCCAAGAAGTGTCGAATACCTGCTTTCTCTAGGAAATGTGTTCCTTTCTTCCATGCACTGACCTCCATTCCCCATACGATGAATTTATTCCAGTGTTGTGACCAATCAATTTCTTCTATTCTAGCCCTGCAAATATTTTTCATGCGGGCTTCCTGCTCGGTTGCATCTTCTCTGTCAAATTTGGATTTTTTTCTTGGTTCAACCAATGAATTTGTGACCTAGCCTCGCATCCTTGGAAATTATACGGTCTCCTATTGGTTAGGTTGAGGTTGTATTTTATGAGACTTTGGAGTGGAATGCACAATTGTAGTTTCTGTGCTTTGATTACTCGGTTGCTCCGGTGTGAATAGTAGTGAGACAAAATCATATGTGTCGTCTATATTTATATGCGAGAGGTGTATTAGGGAATTTAATTCATCCAAAAACATCATTAATTCACATTCCCTGATATTAATGTCGGGGGTAATTACTTTTTCATGTGAAGGGAAAACTGTGTTGACGCCATTGTGGTGGTGAAACTTGTCTTGTCGGGCATTAATTGTGTTAACATACTCTCGATGACCAACTGCTTCGACTAAGTCGATTTTGTTTTATCTGGGGGTGTGTCCGACTTGGTCAAATTTTGTTTTATTTTATTTGATTATGTAATCTGGTCGAGTCGATTCTTCCAGTTGATCGAAGACATCCGGTCAAATCTTCTGACCAATTCAGTTTCATTTCTTTTATCGACTCGATTGATGCTTGGATTTCTAAGGACATGATTTCTTTGTTGATTTGATTGAAGATGTTCATGCTCACTTGAAGTATTATTTACATGCTCGCTTGCTTGATATATTTCCCACTCACATGAACTATAGAATTCACACTTTCTTGATTTATGAGTTTCACATTCAACTAGGTGAAGTACTTATTTTTTGGTCAATTCACTAGTCTGTTTATTTAGGAGATGGCGCAGATCTCGACTTGGTGCTAAAGTTTTACTAGGTTTAACTTTTTCTTCTCTGAATGACTTTAGTGATGAACAAGGACCTCATTCTCTTCCCATGTTTGAATATGGCATGCTTGAGTGAATTCTTTTGTTGGTTCAATTCGGTCATATAGCTTGTAGTTCCCAAGCAGTTTTGTACCTAATTCTGGTGACTCACTTGTTTATTGATTTTCTTAATTCATTCCTTAATCTTTTATTACCTTTATTACTTATCCTGTTTTTCTTATTTTTTCTTTTCTTTTCAACTTTGACCTCAGCCGTCCCAAAGGGTTTTTGGCCTAGAAGGATCCTCATTGCACCCCCGAGGAGGTTTTCACTAGCAGGTTGCAAGACTGTTACATATTGTACTTCTTTAAATGGGTCACATTGACTAATTTATGGAAGGGGTTCCCTTGCAAGGTCCTTAGTTGTACTGCTCTCAACAGTCGTATATCCTTGACCATGTAAGGACCCAACCAAGAAATTTATAGCTTTCGAGGCTTTCTCTTTATGCGACTTCCATATAGACATACCAAATATCCTACATTGATATTTTCTTTTTAATATGTTGGTATTGCCAAGATTTTTGATGGTTCTTTTGAGCTTCCTAATGTTGTTGTGCAAGCATAATTTATTCGTCTAATTGATTTAGCTAGTAGAAATGTTGTCTTTCATTAATAATATGATCGAATTCAAGGATAGAATTTATCCTTCCTAGTGTAATGTAATTATAACTTCTTGACCGTAGAATAAGTTAAATGGCGTATGGCTATTCGATCTTTTATATGTTGTTCTATAGGCCCATAGTACTATTGGAATCTTATCATTCCAATCATCCCTGCCGAGTCCACATTTTTTTGTTAAGACTTTATGTAATGTCTTGTTGAATGATTCAATAGCTACATTGGTCTATGGATGACAAGAAGTAGTCTTCCTGTGGTTGATCAATAAATATTAAGTAGTAACTTGATTGTGCCATTGATAAAATGTGTTCCTTGATCGTTGATTAATGTTAAAGGACAATCAGATCTAGTTACTATATTTTCATAGATAAATTTGGTGGTTGTTTCCTTTGTGCAATTTTCCACTAGTTTCGCCTCTGCCCATTTAGTTAAGTATTCGACTATTGTGAAGATGTATTTCACCCCAGTTATTTTTTCTCTTTTTGGGAAGGGACTGACAAAGTCGATAGCCAAAATTTAAAATGGTAAAATAGGATTTACCGAATGTAAGGGAATTTCATTTTTCCATAGAGGTCGACCCATGCTCTGACATTTGTCACTTCTTCAATTGTTCTCGACAGTCTTGTGTAAGGTCGACCACCAAAGACTAGCTTGGAAGATATTTTTGTATTTCGTGTCAGCTTGGAAATGACCTCCTGTTGGGCCTACATGTGCCTCATTTATTATATCCTTGTGTTCATGTTCCAGTGTATAGCTTCATAGAATATTATCAATACCTAGTTTGTAGATATATCCATTCATGAGAGTGATTAATGTTGTTTTTAATGCTAGGATATTTTGTTTTTCGAGAGATATTTATGGACCTTCCCTTCTTCTCTAAAATTTTCAATTTCTTCAAGTTCCTTGGGGGTTGCTTCGATCCTGAATAATTTTTCATACGGTAAGTCATCCTCTATCCCATTTGAATCTTTGCCCGTGTCAAGTCTGGATAGATGGTCTGGGCCAACATTCTGGTCGGATGACTACTTTGAATTAAAATTATTAGAACAATAGTATCCATCAACAAATATTTCCTTGATGGACCAATTTATTTACTAAATATTTGAGTGCTTGATGGTCCGTGAAGAAGATAAATGGATTTTCCAATAAACAATGTCATAATTTCAAAAGGGAGAAATCATGGCTAGAGCCTCTCGCTCTGTTGTCGAATGTTTTCTTTCATCTTTATTCAATTTTTGATTGACATATGCATTTGGGTGATTGACCATGTCGTCACGTGGTAGGGATAACACTGAGCCAACAACAATGTTAGAGGCATCCACATGGACATGGAATTTTTGTGACTAGTCTGGAAATCTTAGTATAGGTGCTTCCACCAATTTTCTTTTTAAGAGCTCAAAATATTCATTGCATTCTTGGCTCCATTGGAACTTGAATTCTTTATTTAATAGCTCATTGATGGGGAAAGTGATGTCGGAGTAATGTCGGATAAATTTTCTGTAATACTCGGTATGCCCAAGGAACATTTTCATTTGTTTATGGTTGATTGGTGGTTTCAGGTAGAGAATAACCTTGATCTTGTCCATGTCGACCTTGATTCCATATTTACATAAAATATGGCCTAACAGAATTCCTATAGGTGTGGCAAAGGTGCATTTTTTTTATATTCAAAGATACGTACATTTGTTTACATATTTCCAACAATATATACATATATATTAGATTTTTTTTTTAATATTTTATTGAATTTTGTTTCTTTTTGAGTTTTTTTTTTTTATATATCTTTTTTTAAGTTTGAAGGGATTTTTTGTTCTTCTTTTTAATAAAAAAAAATGTTTTTTTTTTTTTCAATTATTGTTTTCCGGGGAAATTTTAATTTTTTTTCATTTCTTTTTAGTTTTTCTTTGTTTTTCACCATTTTGTTAATTTTTTTTTTTGTTTTTAATTTGGGTTTTGAATATATATTTTTTTAAATATGTTTTTGTCTTCATTATATATGTGTGTGTGTGTGAAGATTTTCTCCTTTCTCTTTATTTATTTTTTAATGTAAATTTAAGAAAAAAAAATGTTAGTAAATAAATTTTCAAGTGACCATTTAGTATCCAATTTTTGGTTTTTTATTTGTGTAGGTATTTGTTGTCAAGGCCATAGTTTCAATTAGGTCATAATTAGATGCAATTTTAACATTTAGAAATTTCTTTTTTCTTTAGGTAGCATCACATTTTTATTTAGGTGTTGATTTTAAGGTTTTTCTAAGCAACTATTTTATGTTTGAAGGCCATGCTTGAAAAAAGTTGTAATTTTGACCTGGTTAGAAAAACTGGTGCTACCGGTAGCACCACTTTTTGATTTGGGGGTTGATTTTAAAGTTTTTTTTTAGAAACCATTTGATCCTTTAAGCCCATGCTTGAAAAAAGTTGTAATTTTGACCCGATTACAAAAACTGGTGCTACCGGTAGCACCACTTTTTGATTTGGGGGTTGATTTTAAAGTTTTTTTGAGAAACCATTTGATCCTTTAAGCCCATTCCTGAAAAAAGTTGTAATTTTGATGCGGTTACAAAAAATGGTGCTACCGGCATCACCAGTTTTTGATTTGGGGGTTGATTTTCATGTTTTTTATGCAAAAATATGGGTTTTAGGGGCTAGAGTTCTCGTTTTGAGGTCACAGTTCTCATTAAATTGGTAACTTTTTTTCATTCTTTCCATTATTTCCTTGATCTGTTGTATCTTTATGTAATTTATTGTCAGTGTATTCTAGGGGATATGAATGATCTTTGTGTGGACTTCCTAGAGGGGGATTCTCTGGTGGGGAGTTTCCATTCTTATGATATTTTGCACTAGAATTACTATATATGTTTCCTTGATCTTTGTTTTTTTTTGACAAAAACGATTATGTTGCATTAATCGGCATTCTGGCCAGCCAGAATCAGAAAGTTACAAATCTGAAGAAGGTTGGTGACCTCTAACAGTGCTGCCAACCTTCCTGTGAATGTCTTGGAAGACCCATCCCCTCTGCTCCGTGAGCTAATTCGATAATATAACAAAGAATGCGTACATGAACAAATTCTCACAAACTGTGAGCATAGAAAAAGACAGAAGCAAAGCATTATACCGAGGGGGCTGAAATTTTCCCCTTAATGTAGGGGTCCAACTTTTTCTGAGAACCTAAAGAAATGTTGGAGGCCGCCTCCTTTTCTCTGCGCGCTTTGTTGGTCCTTCGCCCTCGGGTAATGGGTGGAGACGTGATTGAATTGTCTTTAGGTTCAGAAGTTCCCCCAGAGCTGCTAGAGGGGACTGTAACAACCAGACCTGCATGGGCTTCCGGATCTGAAGCCCGAATTTCTCTCGCTGCTACTGAATTTGGGGGAGTGGAATCCAGAAGGCTTTCGTCTGCTGGAGGATCTTCCTTGACTGCTGTTGCTTCTGGTTCTAGGGCTTCATCTTCCTTTAGTGCATCAAAACTATTTTTATTTTCTAAGGTTACCTCTGCTGAATAAGTGGCCTTCGGGTCCTGGGCTGGTGGATCCTTTCGCCTTGACTGCCTTCGTCGGTTAGATACGGGCTAAAAATCATCTGCTTTGACTGGTCTCGGTTCCTCAGAGGCTTTGGGGCAGTTTCTTGCAAAGTGACCGTAAGCATGGCACCGGAGGCACTTAAAAGGAATCTGCTCGTAGTCCAGCTCTTGGATATGGCACCATTCCCCCAGGGAGAGCTTAATGGCTTCTGGAAGACCTTTATCGAGGTTAACCTCAACACAAATGCGAGCACAGGTAAACTGGTCCCCTTTTGGCTCCGCTCTGTCCAGGAAACGCCCAAGCGTATTCCCGATGTCCTCCAGTGAGCTTGTCCCCCAGAGATGCAAGGGAAGGTGAGGTAGCCTAACCCAAATAGGGGCTGCGGTGATCTCGGCTTCGAGGTTGAAGTCAAGAGTCCAGGGGGCTAAGAATAGTCCTCTCGATCCCATGAAATAGGGTCCAGATCTGAAAACTAGATCACAGTCCTCTTTGCTCAAGAAATTGAAGACAAAAAAACCCCTGCCTACTGCGAACAGAGAAACTTTTCCCTTTATCAACGATTTCCAACGATCATCCATCCATGCCTCCACCGTTTTGGGGCTAGGCCATAACCCCGTAAACTTTCCGATGAGGGCCGTCTCTGCTAGATGGAGGGAAAGAGTGTAAGGTTGCTCTGGAGAAAGCTCCAGAGAGGGGATCTCCTCCATCTTCTTAACAAACTTAGACGAGAGGGAAGGCTTGGATTTGGGTCTTGCCGAGCAGAATAACGCTTTGAATGCTTCCAAAGGGTCTTTGCCCCTCTCGGTAATCGGATCTGGGGCCATCGTAGCCGACCTCCAGCAACAAGAAGACAACATGCATGCAAAACGCGGATACCCCTTATCGACTGCTGTAAGAGGCCAAGACCACGCGCTGAAACACCGAGTCCATGCGCTGAAACACCGATCCATGCTCTGTCTCAGTCCACGCAGGAGGAGACGACTCGCAGCTTTGTATGCAGGGCGCCGAAAAGGGGGTCGCGACCTTCATACCTTCAAACACCGCCCTTGAGCCAGATCCGTGTGCTGGCAGCGAGAGCATCCAAAAAGCACAGGAATGCGAGGTGCCGGTCAAGCTAAGCCTAGCCGCCGAGAGGGCCGAGGTTGCCTGTGAGCGTGGCTAGGGTTCGTATCCTTCATCCACATATCTTACCCAATCTCATGTTTCCTTGATCTTTGTTATGGTCAGTCTATTGTTCCTATTCAGATTGCTTCTTCGTCTAGCTTTTATCTTGTTCTTCCATATGTTTTTCTGGGAGGCAAGAATCGTCGAATGGGATTGTGATAGGTTTTGTACCTGTTGGCTTTTGTGCATAGATGGTGTGTGATGACCCCTAAGTGTGTGTAGTTGACTCTCCTTTTGTATGGTTTGGCATGCCTACTATTGTGACTGGGATGAGATGAACTGACTCACTTTATTTTCTGGGCCCAAATTTAGGTTGGGTCAATTTGAGTGGATTTGACTTTTCCCATGGAGTTAACTCGATTATGGTGTGCTTCTTGGAATCTCCATTTTGTAAATTTTGGTTGACATATTCCTACCCTGAGTGTGTTTCACTTCCTTGATTATTGTTGTTAGGAGAGGAATCCAAAATTCTTTCATCTAATGATACTTTTCGATGCCCTTTCCTTGATTTATTTTTCTGTTTTTCCACCTCCTTTTCTGCTCTTGTTTCTTTGATAATCGGTGTAGCCTTAGGTGGTGGTGATTCTCTTGTTGGGTTGATTGTGATTATCTTTGTGCATTGCTTCTTTGGAACATGCTTCTTTCTTTGGTTGGGTCAGGTGATTTTTTACAGGTGTGATGCGACTAGAGTCGATCAACCTATACTCTATTCTTTTTGGTCATCTAGTATTTGTTTTTTTCTGCCTCTTCCTTTCTGTTTGTTTATCGAGATGTTCTGAGGGTTTTATTGCTTCATCCTTATTTACATTTAATGATGCCATCATCTCTTAAATTTTGGTCCAATGCTCGACTTCAAAATATTTCGTGTGATAGCTTTGTCCCATCGAGACTGTTTTTCCTATGTCTTGATCTTCTCGACTATTTTTTTTGTAACATAGAGGAATTTTTCCTTTATCAAAGGGTTGTTGAAGTTTAATGCATTATCTACCTAGAATATCTCTTTCCAAATCATGTCTACTCCCTCCAAAGTTTCACCCATGTCAACAACCTCTTTTCCCCTTGTTGTTCTTTCTTGTTTTTTTCTCTTAGTTGGAGTCGGCTTTACTTGGGTGCCTCCTTCCATGTATAAATTTGAGAGAAATGGAATTGTATAGAGGGAAGCTTCTCTTTCTTCCTCATGTTCTCCATCAATCAAGGGTACTAAAATGGTCGATTTTGCACTCAACAACTATGGCATGATAGGATTTTCAAAACATAGTTGTCTGTCGAGCTTCTGAAAGATTTGGAACTTGGTCAGTTGGTACTCTAGTTCTTATGGCGTCGGCCTCCCACTAAATCCACAATAGAGCTTGGTGGTGTCAAGACTCAATTGAATGTGGGAAATTGGTGGTAAATCTCGTTGGACTTTCTGCTCAACTCTCCACTTGTGTGATACATTCTTCAAATTGTTTACCTAATTTTTAAACATTACCTCAGTTGGAAAGGTGTCTGATGAGCCGACTACGCCTGGTACAAAATGTTTGTAGTTTTCCATGGTTTAGATATGTCTTAAAGTGAATGTGGGTTCCTTGACTGGGTTGACTTGGTTTATGGTGAGCCATATTAGCAAGGATGGAAACTTGATGACCCAACCATTTTCTTGACACTCCTTGCAATTACTTTTGATTAGTGCAACTAAGTGGTCTTCCTAGTCGAACCGTTCCCCTGACTGACGTGTTTTTTTTATTGGTTCCAACATTGTAAACTTCATGTCTGAAGCTCAACCTATGGTTTTTAAGCATAGCGAGACTGTCACATATGTCCATTTTTTCCTGTGGTCGGTTACTATGTTAATTAACAAACCCTTTGATTTTTTTGCTGAGGGTCCCCCCGTGAGGAACTAAATCCAGTCATTGGAATTTAGGGTTTTGGGGATAGGAGCACCCCCATGTGGGATTTCGGTGACCCTATGTATCATTCCTCCAATGATGTTGACTATAAATTTTAACCATATGTTGCCACTATGATATTGACTCACCGGGAACTTTGCGGCTTCCTCTTTCCAACTGTCGAAATATGCAACCTGTGGTGCGCCCAAGAAGTATCGAATACCTACTTGCTCTAGGAAATGTGTTCCTTTATTCCATGCACCGACCTCCATTCCCCACATGATGAATTTATGCCAGTTTCGTGACCAATCAATTTCTTCTATTCTAGCCCCACAAATATTTTGCATGCGTGCTTCCATCTCGGTTGCATCTTCTCTGTCAAATTTGGATTTTGTTCTTGCTTCAACCAATGAATCTATGACCTGGCATCGCATCCTTGGAATTTATAGGGTCTCCTGTTGGTCAGGTTGAGGTTTGATTTT
Organism: Picea sitchensis; assembly: GCA_010110895.2. NCBI lineage: Eukaryota > Viridiplantae > Streptophyta > Pinopsida > Pinales > Pinaceae > Picea > Picea sitchensis. The sequence continues at coordinate 261 of SNQJ01S0194699.1, read as the reverse complement.
CTGAAAATTTGGATTTGAATGCACAATTGTAGTTTCTATGCTTTGATTACTGGTTTCTCCAGTGTGAATAGTAGTGAGACGAACTCGTTGTTGATTAAGGTTGGTTGTCATTGATGTCAACCCTTGAAGAAAGCCTCGTAACACAAAGGTTTGGGTAATGGATCCAATATTGTTTGATGTAAATATGACTCATTATTGTTTTTTCATGGTTGATAAGAAGTAAATATGGATGAACTCCAAAGTGGTCCCCTTATGGTGAAA
>SNQJ01S0194698.1:0-17609 GCA_010110895.2 Picea sitchensis | reverse complement strand
AACCTCTTACTTATACTTTTCCTTCTAATTCTCTGTTGAGTTAGGTTAACTCCCAAGGTTAATCTTCTATTCTTCTGTTGAGTTATCTTTTACTCCTTTATCCTTTTCCTTTCTTAAATCAACTTAAAAATATAACTTTTAACTTCTTGACTTTTCCCCCCCTCAGTGTGAGACTATGACCTAGTGGGGGTGCCCAGGCCACTGAGTCTCCTCATCACCTCTCTAAGAGGTGGGGGACATTACAATTATTTTGCACATCATCAATTTCGATTTGGTCTTGGGACTTATTTTTCCACTAGAAGGAGGTTCGATGCACTTAATTGAGGAAGAAAATGAATTATTTGACTATTCAATAGCCTTGGGAGGCTCACTACACATCACCAAATAAATATTTTCCTAGATTGTGGGACTTGGGGAGGATAATCCCTAGCTTCATGGAGGATTTTAATGAATCAATGGACTTTTTCATTGGTTAGAGTGTGATTGCATACTTCAAGGAAAAATTGTTGGGCCTTTTGCTTGGTCAAAGATGGCTCGTGGAAATTTATTTTCCACATTATTTTAAATTTATTATAAAATTGCCTTTTGACCCAAATCGCATGGTCAAAGAAGTCAAAATCATTTTTGAAAGGGGATAAATTGATAAATTAATTATTGTGGGATTTTTATTTAAATTGGAATATTTATCGTGGATAATCCCTACGTGATTAAATATTTATTAAGGGATTTTATTATTATTTTGTTTAGGAAATCTCTAGAAAAGATTAATAAGTGGACAAAACTTGAATATTTTACGGGATAACCCTAGAATTGGTTGATTTGTGGACAAATCCAAGCGAGTGGAGGGTTTTGTGATGGATCTTGCTTAATGAATTTTGAATGCTCATGAAGTAAGTTTTCGTGAGATCTACTTTGTATTGATTCTAAGTGTTCATTGAATGATTTTGGATCTAAAGGAAATATTTTCAAGAGCTAGCTAATAAACTACACATCTTGAGAGTTGTTTCTTGGATATTTTCTTGTACTAGGGACTAGGTAAAACTAACAACCCTTTTGCAGGTTATATCCACTCTTTTGAAGACCTCTTTTGAGCTAGACAATTTTGCTTCTAACCCTCTTGCAAGATAGTGAAAAGCTACAACCTTCAAGGGAGATTCACTTCAACATCTTCTAGTTCTTCTCCAAGGCTTTTTTACTCAATTGCCCAAGAGAATAAGGCAATGATCTACATTGGAGAGAGTAAAACACTTGCATTGGGAGACGTGAAAAAGTATTGACTTGGATTTCTAATTTCGCAGCCACTTTTACTCCCTTAGGGCGAGCCACCTTGCCCTTGGGGTGCTTTTTTGGAAAGTGCCTAAAAAATATCCTAGAACCACCTCTTAAGTATCGGGCATAAATTGCAACTTTATCTCAAGTTTTGTGGTAAACGAAATCTGAACTTGTTGGCTAAATTTGAGAAGTATCAAGTGTTAGTTTTTGTCTTATATAACAGCCCATAAATCTGGTGTATGCTTCAAGCAAGTCTATGGTTCATTGCTAAGTGTCTTTTGTGGAAAATTGTGGAATTGAACGTGCTTGTTGAAGAAATTTCATGGTGATTAAGTGCTGAAATATATCTCATTGATTTGAAGTGCTTTATCATTTTAAAGAGATCATTACTTGGTTAAGATAGCCTTTGAAGCTCGCTATTTCAATTGCTAAATGTCTCGTTGCTTTAGGAAGAGCTATATTCAAATAAATTGCCAGTAATTTCTATCACTATTTGAATCACTTGTTGCATTTGGCATTTTCATTGAAGTGATTTACCATTCTTTGCTTTGCAATTCTATCTAAGTGCTTAATTGAACATTCATCTAAGTGGGATTTATTTTCTGGGGGTCTTAGAAAAGACGTTTTCAGGCATCTATAAACGTAGGAGTTGTCATTACTTTGCCAACGCTGAATCCCGAGGGCTTGTAGTTCTCTCACGTACCTCGACGTATATTAGAATACTATGGTCACTTCGTCGTACTTAAAGGTATATAGAGGGGCTCATGTCGAACGGTTGTGCATCAGACCACTAATACCGATTGTGCTCCTATCTTGGAGACCACGTAGAATCCTTGAAACAACTGAGAAAACCTATTGGATGTCTTGTTGTTGTAGTGCATCGAAAACAACATTCGAGAAGATTACCCTCTCGTACCGGGGTGGTTTGAGGACCCCTCGGGTATATTTGAGGGCTACAACAACCTAACACTCCTGTGAGGACCCTCTTTGATCCGGATTTATGAGCGGAACGAAATGAAACCATAGATTTATAATGTTAACACAGAGAAACAGTGAACAACAATAGAGATATAGTAAACCTTGACATCTATTAAATAAGAAATATGGTGAAAACTGTAACATGCAGACTGAAAACAATCTTGCTAGAATGGTGGTAGCTTATCTCTGAGAAGAGATGTGACAGCTATGCTCATTCGCAAGAAGATGAGTACAATGAGGCTCTGAAGGCCTTTTTACAATAAAGATGAATGTCAAAACCCTAGACATCCAAAAACCTAACCCTAGGAGATGAAGCGCAAAAGTCATGTGGGCCCCATTGGGGTAAGTTAGTACATTAACTTCTCGAGGTCATAACATTTGCATACGATCTCCGTTTAGGGCACATGATAGCTCGTTGGAAAGGTATTGACGGGAAGATCCATTTAGGGGGCTCAATTAGAGCCTTCAGATATCATTAAGGTTCTCAATCATGAAAAACGTCGTTTAGGCCCTCAAGCTGGCCCCAGAAGTTAAAAACTGCTAAAAATAGTAAATTGCCAAAATTGCCAGAAAATTCTTTTGAGCCAGTTGGAAAAGGTGGGTGGCCACCAATATCCACCTGGATCACTCTTTTCCTAAGCCTATCGGGTACACGCATTTATTCGGCCAACTCTGACATTGCTCTAATACAAGATTTTGGTCACTTGTTACTCGAGACTCTTACATTCATATTAGTGATCAGTGGCGGGGTTAACATATTGGTCATGGCTTTCATATATACTTGGCATAACTAACATTGTGTTGCAGGTGATTTCCCCTTTACCCTTACCTTCACATGTCCCTCATCCATTCATAGCCTTTATACCATTCTTGATCTTGTATCGTGACCTCCTAGGGCCTTTCTAGACTTTTCTATTGTCTTTCCCCAAGGGTCACCCGAGACTTTTCCTAAGGTGACAGTGGGTTCTATCCCAGTGTGTTGTCCATTGGTTGCAATTGCACAAGGCTCTAGTGCAACCTACAATATGTGCGATAACATTTTATGGCGCCATTGTCGGGGACGATTTAGAATCTTTCTCGAGCCCATACGACAACCCCTCCTTTGGAAAACCATCTTCCCTGAGAGCCTTTTCCCTTGGTTTGCCTGGCGACTCCACTTGAAGGTCTTACCCTTTACCCCTTTCCCTTTTTGGTTAGCTTCACAAGCTTACCTGGCAACTCCACCCTCTAAGAACCCAACTGATAAGATTCCTTTTCCACTCCCTCCACCTAATCCTAAACCCTTGTTTACCTATCAAAGAATAGCTCCTCACAACCCTCCCGTTGTAAAGAAACTATTCCAAGAAATTCTTCCATTACCTCTTCTTGTCAAAATGTAAGGTACCAGGTCTATTATATTAGCAAAAAAGAGAAATAATGCAGAGAATAACACCGAGATAGCAACAGAATACAAAAATACCGCAGAGATAACAGCAAAACAACAAATTATATGGAATCACAACATCAGAATTATACCTTTATTGATAGGAAACAATGTTCATTTGCCTCTTCAAGGGAGCAACCTCCAGCAGAGTAGAGCTCTATTACAATAATTCTTCAAGACAAAACTTCTCATACCCTCTACTCTTATTTATACTAAATCTATCTATCCAAAAGAACAATCTAGAGGAAGATCCTTCTAGAAGCGGAAGCGTCTATTAGGTCTTCTTACATTTGACTTATTCCTCCTTATTGATAGGCCTTATTAATATTGACCTTTATTACATGGAAATATATTATTCTACCTACTTGAGGGGTTAGGGAGGTTAGGTCCCTAACATGCCCTCCCCCTTAAAATCAACCTTGTCCTCAAGGCTGGAGACGACGAAATTGTTACAGAATGGTAGCTAGCTCCCAGGTGGCATCTGTTGTAGTTGTATCTTTTCATTGGACTAACACTTCCTTGATGGTGCGCTGACGAAGACGACGCTCACGTTGGTCCAAAACTGCTTGTGGCTGCAACCAGATGAATCCTTCTTCATCTAAATCGGGAAGGTTGGTTTGAGTTTGGCACTTAGTTCCAATCACCTTCTTTAAGTAGTAGACATGAAAAATAGGATGGAGCTTAGAAGGAATGGGAAAATCTAATTGATAGGCCACCTGCCCCATGCGCTTGAGAATTGTATAAGGACCATAAAATTTGGGCACCAGTTTCTGACAATGTTCGGCCTTGAGTGAAGTTTTTTTATAAGGTTGCAGTTGAAGAAATACATGGTTTCCTTCAACAAATTGACGATTTGAGCGACCTTGATCTGCTTGTTGCTTCATGCGATTTTGAGCCATGATCAAATTCTCGTTGAGGGTACAGAGAATAACCTCTCAAACTGTAAGCATTTGGTCAACAGCCTGGACCTTTGAGACACCTGGCATGTAGGAGATAACGAAAGATGGCTTTTGTCCATATACTGCTTCAAAAGGAGTCATGCGATTAGTTGTATGGTAAGAAGTGTTGTACCACCATTCAACTAATGGTAACCATGATCCCATTGATTTTGCCTTTCATAGGCAAAACACCTCAAATATGTCTCCAAACACTTGTTGACAACTTCATTTTGACCATCAGTTTGGGGATGATAGGCGATGCTGAGATGCAATTGGGTGCCCTGCAGCCTAAACACTTCTTGCCAAAAATTGCTGGTGAAAGTGGGATCTTGATAAAAAACAATAGAATGAGGCATGCCATGAAGCTTGAAGATATGATCCATGAAAAGTTGAGCCACAGTGGATGCGGTAAATGGGTGTTGAAGAGTACAGAAATAGATGATCAACAACCACCATGATGATTGACTTATTGCCTGATTTAGGTAATCCCACAATAAAATCCATAGAGATGTCCCTCCAAATAGCGAGTGGAATCGAAAGCGGTTGTAGTGTGCCAGGAGCTTTGATTGTTTCGCCTTTGTTGTGTTGGAAAACATCACATTCCGCCACAAAAGTGAGAACGTCCTTTTTCATACCATCCCAGAAAAAAGAACGTTTGACCCGGTCATAGGTTTTGGTAAACCCTGAGTGCCCAGCTGTGGGTGTAGCATGAAGCTCAGAAAGCACCATTGATTTAAGATGTGATTGTTTACTTAAATACAAACGGCCTTTGTAGCGAAGCTCATCATTGTGCCAAGAGTACCCTAGTGAAACTGGAGAGTTGGCTTGCAATTGTTGGATCGAATGCGAAATTTTAGGATCTTGTAGCCATTCCTGGCGAACAACTTGGAGCCAATCTGGTACAATGAAGGAGAGGGAGAAAAGGAACCCTTCATCTTCATATTTTCGTGAAAAAGCGTCAATAACCACATTTTCTTTGCCTTTCTTGTAAATGATCTCCTAATCATATCCAAAGAGCTTAGTCACCCATTTTTGTTGCTTTAGGGAGGAAGGTCGTTGCTCCAGAAAATACTTGAGGCTTTGATGATCTGTCTTAATTTGGAAGCGTTTCCCCAAGAGATAAGGGCGCCAGAGATCCACGGCATGCAGAATAGCCAACATTTCCTTTTCATAGATTGATAGGCCCAAATGGCATTATGACAATTGTTTGTTGGTAAAGGCCAAAGGTCTGCCCTCTTACATAAGGACTTCTCCAATTCCTCTCCCGGAGACATCACATTCCAGGACAAAGATCTTTGTGAAATCAAGAAGGGCCAAGACCGGAGTAGTGCACATAGCCTCCTTCAAGGCTTGAAAGGCATGATCAGCTGAAAGAATTATTTTTAAGGACAACAATGAGAGGTGCCACAATCTTTCCATAATTCTGAACAAACTTGCGATAATAGCATGTTAAACCCAGAAAACCACGCAAGCTTTTGATAGTCTTGTGGCGAGGCCAATCCTACATTGTTTCAATCTTCTTAGGATCCACCCGGACACCAGCCTTGCCAACAATATAACCCAAGTACTCGACTTCCGAGGTGCCAAAGGCACATTTAGAGTGCTTGAGGAAAAGTTTTTTCTGAGAGAGTAGATGGAGAACTTGATCCACGTGGCAAAGATGGGATTGCCAAGTTTTACTATAGATAAGAATATCATCAAAGAAAACTAAGACAAAATGACGGAGAAAAGGATGGAAGACATGATTCATGAGGCTTTGGAAGGTGGAGGGGGCATTAAATAAGACAAAGGGCATGACCAAGAACTCGTAGTGACCCTCATGAGTTCGAAAGGCAGTCTTGGGGATGTTAGCTTCTTGCATACGTATTTGGTGGTAGCCAGAACACAGATCAAGTTTAGTGAAGTACTGAGCACCACTCAGCGCATCCAAGAGATCATCAATGACAGAAATGGGAAACTTGTCCTTGATGGTGAGTTTATTGAGGGAACGAAAGTTAGGACACATGCGCCAAGTACCTAATTTCTTGAGTACCATGACCACAAAAGAAAAATAAGGGCTGGTACTGGGGCGGATAACACCTGCTTGGAGCAATTCTTGCACTATTTTCTCAATTTCATTCTTTTGGGCAAAGGGATGACGATAAGGGCAAACATTGGGAGGAAGACTGCCAGGAACAAGGGGGATGGAATGATCATGAACACCACGAGAAGGTGGAATTCCTTGAGGAGTGGAAAAAACAGCTTGATGTTTGGAGAGGATAGCTTGGAGGTCAGGATGCACAGAGGGTGTCTCAACCGCTTGAATGGAATGGAGTTGAGCAATAATACCGAAGTGGCCTTTCTTGAGGAGCTTTTCCATGCTATGGGAACTGATGGTCTCAAGAGAACCAACTGTGAGACCTTGGAATTGATACCTTTGTCCCTCCCATTAGAATCGCATGGTTAATTCCTTAAAATCCATAAGAATGGGACTCAAAGTGTGTAACCATTCAACACCTAGAACAATGTCACAACCGCCCATGTCAATGACAAACATATGATATTTCAGGTGGTAATGTCCAATTTAAAGATGTACATTTTCACAACGCCCACCACATTTCATGGACCCACCATTGGATATCATGATTTGAAAATTATTGACTGCACAAATATAGCAATTGGTTTCTTGGGAAATGCGGCGATGAATAAAATTGTGGGTGCTACCACTATCAACAAGGATGATGACCTTCCTATGCTTAATATAGCCAATGAACCTGAGGGTTTGTGGAGCAGAGAAGCCAGTGAGGGCATGCAAGGAAATGAGTGGGTCAACTTCAGGTGGGTTAGCAGGCTCCTGGGTAGCATCAGGAAGGGAAGGCTCTTCAACAAGGGGAACTGTCACATCTTCTTCAGGAACATCTTCGGAAATGACCATAAAAAAAAATTGTTCCTTACACTTGTGCCCCGAAAAATATTTTTCATCACAATTATAGCAAAGACCCTTCAGTTGGCATTCATCCATTTCAACCCTAGTTAATTTATGGACCTTGAGGGGAGTGGCAGGGGGGTTAGGATTAGTGGGTCGAGGGCGAGGATCAAAAGAGGGTTTTTTGTTATGAGAAAAAACAACTTGTTGGGCCTCTTTTGCATGTTTAGTAGCTTCCAACCAAGTCTAACGATGGGCCATGAGAACCTGGGATCAAATTTCATCCTTTAGGCCACTGATAAAGCATTTGCAGAAGAATGCATCTAACATGCCCTCGGTTCGAAAATCCAAATGCTCAAAAGCAGTTATAAAGTCTTCCACTGTGCCTGACTGTTTCCACTTGGTCAAATGATCAAGATAGTGGGTATCAGTGTCAAAGAGGTCATAGAGCTCTGCAACAAACTGGGTCCATGCAATATACCCCTGACGTGAATTTTTACGCCATTGCCACCATTGCTATCGTTTAGGATCTACATAGAAGACAACATAGCCAAGTTTGGCCAACTCATCAATAATACCATGCAGAAAAAAATAATGCTCCATTTGAGTGACCCAACCCTTGGGATCGGAGCCATCAAATTTATTGACCTCAACGTAGGGAAGATGGGGGTCACAATGAAAGGAGTTAGATTGAAAATGCAGAGAATGAGAAGAATCAACAACATCTAGTTGGTCCAAGGAGGAAGGACTTGGAGTGTGGTTTAACAACTGGTTGACACTAGACTAGAGGGCGTTAAATTGGTTCATGAATTTGGCATCCATGGTGTCAAATTGGTGCTGGACTTGGGTCTCGAATTGTGCAAGGCGGGAATTGGTAGATCCAATCTCAGATGTCACTTGTTGGATGGATTCCATGGCTTGATTGATGGAAGCTTGCAAGTCTTTGTTGCGAGTGTTGGCCATTTGGAGAGGGGGAGTGCGGGTAAGGGAAAATGGGTGGGTGGGACCACAAAAAAGGACTTATAAGTCATAGGTACCACGACAATCAAGGCGAGAAGGGGAATATAATGGGATAGGTAACAAAATAGGGAAGTTGGGAAGGGGTCGGGTCCACTGAAAAAAAAAAAAAGGATTAAAAATGAAAGGTACAAATACTGCAGTGTTGAAATGCCCAAATTCTTAACAGGAAGAAATATGTAGTAATTTCACAACCAGAATGCAGGAGGAACAGTTGCGCGAAATAGGTTTTGTATGTTCTGTTTATGTTTCCTTCCCAAGGGTTAGGGTATGAAGGGTGTCTACAGACAAGGGTTTGCCCTGTGTTATAGATCTCTGATATACGTGTGGGGTCCAACAGTAGTACTCGGCCCAATATCTTAGGGAAACAACTAAGGAGGCTAGACCGTTCCCTTAGTTGTACTACCCGACTACCCAGGTACTGGAGAGTATCTTCCCGAGTGTTATTCTCGATGGCACCATAGCAATCAGGCGGCCAATCGGTTTATATATAGAGGGTTGCAAGAGATATAGGTGGATCCGTATACAGGTGTTGTCTGATGTGCTACCACTCGAAGGGGTACCAACAGGGGTTACAAGGGTTCCCAACAGATGTGCGCTTAATTACCACTTGTATTTCCTGCGTATATTACTCCCCGACCGAGGGTTCATGCACGTAACGAAAAATCTCTGTAACTTTAAGACGTCGGAATACGTCTCTACCCTGGAAAAAATTAACCCACAATATTTTGTCGAGGAAAGTGCTCTGATACCACTTGTAAGGTACCAGGTCTATTATATTAGCAGAAAAGAGAAATAATGCAGAGAATAACACCGAAATAGCAACAGAATATGGAAATACTGCAGAGATAACATTGCAACAACAAATTATATGGAACCGCAACACCGGAATTATACCTTTATTGATAGGAAACAATGTTCACTTGCCTCTTCGAGGAGGCAACCTCCAGTAGAGCAGAGCTCCATTACAATAATTCTTCAAAACAAAAATTCTTATACCCTCTACTCCTATGTATACCAAATCTATCTATCCAAAAGAACAATCTAGAGGAAAATCCTTCTAGAAGCGAAATCTTCTATTAGGTCTTCTTACATTTGACTTATTCCTCCTTATTGCTAGGCCTTATTAATATTGACCTTTCTTACATGGAAATATATTATTCTACCCACTTGAGGGGTTAGGGAGTTTAGGTCCCTAACACAAAATGCCTCCTTCATGGGCCAACCACCTTTACAAACCTCTTAACTTCCAAAACATTGCCAGTCAACCCCATGAAATGCCCAAGAATATTGCCAAAAGGTTGCCTAAATTTTCCGAAAATAATGTGGTCACGGTCGAAGAACATATTGATCAACTAATTGGTGCCTTTGAAATCATGTGTGTTGAGCATGATGATGTAGTATTAGGTAGCTAGAGAGGTAGTGGAGGCCATTCAATGTAAGGTGGACTAGGTCCATTATATTATTAAATAAGGCCCACTATGGTAGTTAGATATAATAAATGGGTAGTTAGATATAATAAATGTAAGAGGACTTCCTAGAAGGTTCTTCTTCTAGAAGATTCCTCCTCTAGAATGTTCTTAGGTGATGGTAGCACTATATAAAGGGGTTCAAACAATGTAATGGGATATGAAGAGAAGTATTGTACTTGGAGCTGAAATTCATTAGGAGGTTTCCCCCTCGAAGAGGCAAGTGCACAGGAGAGGATTCCTTCCATAATAGGATCCATTGTATGGTGTTTCCCTACCTCAAGGGTTTCTATAATAAAGTGTGGTTTCTTCTATATTTCTCTCTGGATCTATCGTGTATTCAGTATTTGTGGTGATTATATTTGTATATCTACTCAGGTACTTAACAATTGGTATCATATCACTCTCCTTGGCAGGCATTGTGGGCAAATATTTTTTTTTTTTTTGCAGATTTATTTTTTTGGAGATGAAAAAAAGAGGGTCGCGACATTCCAAACGATTTTTATAGGTTTTGGTGTAAAATTTGCAGAAACTGGATGTATATTTGAGTTCCTCTCAGAAAAACACCCAAGTTGAAAAAAAATCGTCTGAAACAGAATCCGGGAGGTAAAGTTACTTGCATTTTAAAATCTGCAATTTTCAGGGTTTTTTCCGCACACGACCGCATGATTTTTCTGATTTTTGTAGCAGCTAGAGCTGAATTTTGCAAAACAAATTACAGATATGAGTTCCTCTCACAATTTCACCCAAATTCAAAAAAAAAAATCTTTTGAACCAGAGTTACGAAAATGAAGATATCACTAATTTAAAATCAGTCATTTTGGGGGGGTTTTCGTGACGACCACAAGACTGCAGAGTCCATAACTTTTCACAGGATGCTGAAATTGTTACAAGATTAGACCCATTGGATAAAGAATTTCCAGAGATTTCTTTTGGTATATTTTATGTGGTGTTTCCAATGGATGTTCACTCTCAAATCCTCAAGGAAATTATACACACAATTGAAGCATTCAAATCCCAAATGCATGACACATTGCATAACTTTCAAGAAGGTCTCAGGGATGGTTTGCGTAGTATTCATGAGTCATTGGCAAGCATACATGAGAAATATACTTTGGTGAACATCATGGATGAATATCATCAAGAAGTGTATGCTTGGTATGCATTGGAGGACAATTGTGAAGATTGGTATATGGATAGTTATCATTTCTGCGATGACAACCACTTCCATATTCTATTTGATGACTCTACTCCCCCTTAGGTAGAGACCTTCATGAAGAGTAAACACGATCATTCTCTGATATTCTTCTTCAATTTTATTATTCTCCAGTCGCAGTGAATGCATTTTTTGTTGGTTTTAAATATTTCGATCCACATGACCATTGTCAATCTTTAGAACATAATTTTCAGTTGGTTCACGATCATTCTCTGATATTCTTCTTCAATTTTATTATTCTCCAATCACAGTGAATAGTGGAATGCATTTTTGTTGGTTTTAAAATATTTCATCCACATGACCATTGTCAATCTTTAGAACATAATTTTCAGTTGGTTGCCAAGTTCCAATATCTCGGCCAAGTGGAGTTCATGAGCACTTGGACATGGGACCCAGTTCACGTTGGCGCTCGAACCACGATAGTGGCTCACATTTTATACATGGAACCTTGGTCTCCCAAATTTGTTTAGCATTATAACCACAATTATCCATGGGACTGTATATGGTTGTCCACCCTCAACAGTATCTCTCCAATTTTCTAGCTACCCAACATTAATGTTAGGTAGATAGAGAGGTAGGAGGCCATTCAATGGCATGGACTAGGTCCACTATATTATTAAATAAGGTCCACTCATGGTAGTTAGATATATACCAAATGGGTAGTTAGGATATAATAAATGTAAGAGACTCCTGTGTTGTTCTCACGAAGATTCCTCCTCTAGAATGTTCTTAGTGATGGTAGCACTATATAAAGGGGTTCAAGCAATGTAATGGGATGAAGATTGGATTGTAATAGTATGGTAGCTCAATAGGAGGATTCCTTCTCAAAGAGGCAAGTGAATGTAGAGAGGATCCCTTCCATAATAGGATCCATTGTATGGTAGTTTCCCCTACCCTAAGGGTTTGATAATAAAGTGGGTGGTTTTCATTGTTTCATATATCTTGTTTGGTGATTGTATTCAAATATCTCTGGATCTATTGTATTTTGTATTCAGGCCTCGTAAATTCTTTTAAACAATCAGTATCATGGCACTTTCCTTGGCAAGAATTGTGCAAATAGTTTTTCTATTTTTATGCTTTTTCTCAAAAAACAAAGAGGGTCGAGTCATTCTGGATGATTTATGTGTATTTATATGCAAAATTTGCAGAAACTTGTTGTATATCTAAGTTCCTCTAAAAAACACCCAATTAAAAAAATCGGTCCTAAACGGAGTCCTGAAGAAAAGATATTGAAGTTTTAAAAAACTGCACTTTTCGTATTTTTCCAATGCACAATGGCACAAGTTTTATTTCTGTAGCACTGGAGGCCAAATTTGTTAAAACAAATTACATATTTGAGTTCCTCTTTCAAAAAATAGTTGATTTCAAAAAAATATCACCCAAATCGGGGCTCTCGAAGTGAAGATATCGCTGATTTAAAATAAACAGTTTTGGGTTTTGGTGGATCTACAAAGAAGATTGGTGTAGTTTTTGCACAAGGTGTTTAGATTGCTACCGGATAAATTCCATTGGATATATTATTTTAATATTTTTCTTTGTGTACATTATATGTGGTGTTTCCAATGGATATACACTCTCAACTCATGGAAATTCTACAAAAGGTTGAAGCCCTCAAAGTCTATGCATGACCACCTACAAGGCATCGAGGCTAGTCTACATGACCACACAAACAACTATCACAATATTCAACGGTCATTGGCTCTACTTCAAGAGAGATATCATATGGCGTACATCAGGGATGATTATAATCAAGAAGTATATGCTTGGTATAATTTTCAGGCCGATTGTAATGTTTGGTATATGGATAGTTCTCATACTTTTTAGATGACAACCACTTTCATAATTCTTCTATTTGATGACTCTACTCCAATCTTTGTTTTGAAGCCATTGTGATGTTTGGTATATTGATAGTTGTCATTTCTAGGATGCAAACCACTTCCATCTTTTATTTGGTGATTCTTCTACCTTTTGTAGAGAACATCGATGTGACAAATTAGGAGCCAATTATGACTAACAGTGTCTATCCCAAGATATTCCCATGCTGGTATTCCTTCTAGATTCAACTTTGACCCTTTTCCACCATGTGGATGAATATTCTTATTTAAATCCACATGAAAGGTGTCAGTCTTTAGAGCATCACTTTGAGTTGGTTATTGGGTTACACATTTTGTATGGAGTTTACATGAGCACCTGGACATGGGACTCGGGTTTACAATGGTGGTTGGACTACTTTCACATGGTGGTTTTCATTTCTACATGGGACCATAGTTCTATAGTATACTTCAGCACTATGGTAAACACTTATCCATGGGACCCTCGGGTTCTCTAGTCTACTCAGTAAAGACTATGGTCCACACATAATCCATGGGACCCCTCGGTATATGATTGTACACCTCATAAAAAGCGCTGAGAACAACGCTTCATTAGGGGGATGGAAATGTTAGGTACCTAGAGAGGTACTAGGATCCTGAGGGGCCCATAGTGATAATAGGGGAGGCCACTCAATGTAAGGTGGACTAGGATCCATGTGACCCTGGTATATGATTGTACACCCTCAACGCTTGCTATGAGGGTGATGGAATGTTAGGTAGCTAGATATAATAAATGTAAGAGAATTCTTAGAAGGTTCCCGATTCTAGAAGATTCCTCCTCTAGAATGTTCTTAGGTGATGGTAGTACCCATAAAGGTTCAAGTAATGTAATGGGATATGAAGAGAAGCATTGTATTTGGAACCTAAGTTCATTGGGATGGTTCGGAGACAAATGCACGTGAGAGGATCCTCCACATAGGATCCATTAGAAGGGTGCTGCCCCACCCCAAGGGCTCTTTCCCCTTATAATAAAGTGTATTTCTTCTATATTTCCTCTAGATCTATTGTGTATTCAAGATTTGTGGTGATTATATTTGTAGATCTACCTGAGTACTTAACATGCAGCCATGAAACTATCTTCGTCAGATTCTGAAGAATCTCCGGCCAGAACTTGGTACCTTGGTATTGTTGATAATACAATCACATCCTACATTGATTTTGAAAACGCTTTCAAGAATAGATAGGGAACTAAAAAAGACCATTCTTCTATGTTGAACCAATTCAATACAATCAAGAAGAAGGAGAATGAAACAGTGAGAGAGTTCAATGCTAGGTTTGACACTCTGAGACAACAAATCTCGGTCGATGTAATTTCTCAAGAGAAAGGTATTCTTATCACATACCTTAATGCCTATGAAGGACAACACCATTTTTATCTCCAACGATCAACACCTCAAACCCTTGCCGAAGCAATGGAAAGTTCCATTAGTATTGAAGAAGACTTGAATCATGATAAGGTTGAACCTATGAGCTATCCACGTGCCAAGCCAAAGAATCCAACACCTTTGAAGATCCTATTGCAGCAATCAGTTAGAAACTTGAACAGATGACCACGCAATTCACCTAATCCCATAACACTATGATGAATAGAATGACAAATTGGGAATGACAATACCCTCTTCGAGGCCCATCTTATGCTCCTCCCAAAAGAGATAACAATTGGAAACCTCGACCTCATCAAGAAGCCCGCCAGCCGAATCCTCAAATCCCAATTGGACTTGTCAATGAAGAAGTACCCCGATGTCACACATGTCAAGAACCACACTCAGACCATGAATGTTCGAGACTCATCGATGAGCAAGAAACTGAACACAGAATGAACTTCTTGGATTCCATCCTGAATATTTCAGAAGATCCCCTCCATAGTGAAGGAGTTATATGGATGACCCAAGAACAGTTTGAACAATGGGAGAAAGAAATAGAGAAAAGGTTATACATGGAGCTTTGGAATGAGATGGATGAAGAAAGCAAGGAGACTATTAGACAAAACCAATTGCTCTATTATCAAAGGAAGAATAAAGGAAAGGCAATTGCATCATCTCCTTCATCTTCGACTCTGCCAACCAATCCACCTACTTCTCCTCATACACCTTCACACCTCATTCCCTCAAAAGCAACTCCCACACTACTAGTCAAAGATTTGCCTCTGCCACCTCCATTAAAACCTCCACTTGCTCATGAGCCAGTTTTCCCTACCCCTCCTGCTCAGGAAGTACCAAAGCAATCTGAGGATACTATTGAAGACTTTTGCCTCAAAGTGGATCTTAGAAGTGTTCTCAACAAGATAAATGTGCCCGTTCCACTTTCAGAAATATGTAGACTTCCACAAATGAAAAAGGAGGTGATGAAATTTTTCAAGCTTGATGAAGAAACAAATGACCCTCCCATTAACATCACTAGCCAAAATGTCATTAGGAGATCAAATGGAATTCCCCCTTTCTATGTTTCCTTGGTTATGAATGGATATTGGATAAACAATTGCATGATTGATTCAAGAGTGTCCACCACAGTAATGCCTATTGGAGTATTCCAATAACTTGGGTTGGGAATCTCATGATCTTATGGAAATGTTTGTGGAATGGATTCAAAAGAAGTCAAAGTATTCGATGTAGCAAAGAATGTAGACACATGCCTATACATCTGCCCAAAATAAGATTTCCATGGATATTGTTGTAGCTGATGTCCCCCACTGAGGGAATGCTTTTTAGAGATTAGCCAATGAGTTGGCTAAGAGTAAGGAATCTGGACATTTTACATGCCTTCATACCAATTGGAGACGACACATACGAGGTCTTGTATATTCAACCTGATTCGCAACATCATGTATGTTTGCTCAATAGTACAAACACAGCAAGTGATGATGAATTTGACAGAGTATCCAATGAACTTCCATATGACACCTCCAAACTTCCTTTTGCAAATGAAGAAGCATTTGAAGTTTTCTTCCCCAGAAAGAACAAGTACGATAAAGGCTTGGTCAAACATTATGATAAAGATGTGGTTGAGGTAAAGATCTTATGTAATGATAAAAAACACAACAGACAAAAAAACAAGAGATTATCAGGAGCATTCAGGAAGAATCCCCTATGATCCAAAGGACGAAATCTTATGGGTTGGCCCCTTTATTGTAAAAAACAAAGAAAACAATCTTTCCAACGTGTTCACCATGGCAGGAAGTGTTATCCCCTAGCCTAGGAATAATTAAGGAGATTATGTCTTGAGGCCCACAGGTCCTAGACATGGAAAATCGAGAGCCAAACCCAACTCATGGTCCCGAGTAATCTATCCTTTCTTCTATAGCTTCAACACTTCTCAATGTACAGCTAAAGAACAATCTACTCACACGCCCTGGTCCCTGTAGGAAATGGTCTTGTTCCATGAGGTGCACCTTAGTCTTGTGACAAGTGGTATGCACCACCGATTCTCAAACATTTGAATATGTGCATTTAATTCCCTTTGTTTCTAACGGTTCTTGGACCCATGCCTTCCACTTGACCACATCCTGGGAATGACAGTTTCCTAGTAAGTTGGTTCCCATAGGGTTTGATTTCCACTGGGGAATTCTGTGAAAGGTCATCATTCATTCCCACCATACTTAACACTTTTCACCCTTCTTTTGTCAGCTTTTCATCCATCCCATACACTAGTCCTGAGCATCATTACAAACTATCCAAGGGCTAAAATTCCACTCCAAAGGCAATAAAGGCCCAGAGGGTAAAGTAGTCGGCAAAAGATAAAGCCAAAAGAATGAAACCTTGAGATGTTTCACTGTGGATCCCTAGAAAGCAATGAAAGGATTCTCAGCAAGAAACGAGGGACCCATAAAATGAATAAACCAAGACCCTAGCTTAGTTGGAGGATAGGGGGTCTCATCACAAGCCAGCCTATTAGGTCCATGGGCATGTAGCATTATAACACTACCATTCATCTGGTCACCATGCCAGGGTAGTAGCTCTTGGTGGTGTTATCGCGCAGTTTGTATTTTAGGTCACAGGCTACAAAATAGTGGACAAACTGGCGTAACAGGAACCTTCCCCACCCACTGTCACCTCGATGGGGAGGTTCTTTCTGTTTAGGGAGGTTAGCCCAGGGGAGACGTCCCCGGTAACCTGAGGTTTGAAGAGGCAAAAAATATAAGGTCAAGAGTTTAAGGTTTTCCCTCCTCTCAGGTTACCACCAGTATCAGATATTTCGGCTAATCAGCCAATAAAGAAGTGAAGTCCCTATTGAGAACACCTACCCAGAACAAGACAATAACAACACAATATGTATATTTGCAGGTTATAATTCAAAGGGTTAGTACTTCTTAATTATCTTATTTCATTTAATAAGCAATATAATAGACAAAATGAGGTCAACGTTTTACTAAATAACCTTTGCAAGATCACCAATTCATCAATGTCTATAATAATGACTAAGCCAACAGTGTTTTCACTCAAAAAATAGCTCAATAAATGCTTGACGTCATCTTTAATTGCTTATTTGCTAGTTAAAAGGGTTGTTGCGTCAGGTATGACGTC
>SNQJ01S0194694.1:5989-17560 GCA_010110895.2 Picea sitchensis | reverse complement strand
TTTGGGTACCACCAAGTAAGAATTAAATATGATGACATCTATAAGAATTCCTTCAAAACAAGGTATGGGAACTGTGAGTTCTTGGTGGTGCCATTTGGACTTACAAATGCACCAACCACCTTTATGTGCCTAATGAATAGTGTCCTTAGAAAATATTTGGAAAAAATTGTGTTAGTATTAATTGATGACATCTTGATTTATTCCAAGAACAATGAACAGCATGAGGAACACCTCAAATTAGTACAAGTGTTAAGTAAACACAAATTGTATGCCAAATTTAGTAGATGTGATTTCTTTTAGAAACAAGTTGATTACTTGAGCCATGTTATTTTGGAAAAAGGAGTAGTAGTGGACACTGAAAATATTAAATCCATCATGAATTGGCCTGCACCAAAATATGTGGTATAAGCGAGGTTATTTATGGGCCTAGTTTGATATTACAAGAGATTCATTCAAGGGTTCTCAAGTATTGGTCACCCAATCACTTCACTTCAGAAAAAGGGAGTGAAATTTGTCTGGACAACTGAATGTCAAGCTAGATTTTAGTAAGTAAAGTCTCTTCTAACCCATGCACCTATTCTAAATATTTGTTATCCAAATAAGGATTTGTTAGTATGTACATATGCTTGCAAGGAGGGACTCATAGGGGTTTTGATGCAAGATGGCCATGTAATTGGTTATGAGTCAAGAAAACTAAATGAAAATGAGACTCATTATGTGACTCACGACTTAGAGATTATTGCCATAGTGAATACTATAAATATGTGGAGACAATATCTATTTTGAATTAATTTTGTACTCATGACTAACCACGGATGAGATACCTATTTGACCAACCCAAATTTAATGTATACAAGCTAGATGTATATTTCTTATCAGTGAATTTGATTTTGAAATCCGACACAATAAAGGTAAGGAGAACCAGGTAGTAGATGCACTTATCAGAAGTATGCAAATCATTCACATGGCTTCCATAAGAACAAGTGAATCATATATCAAGGAGAGAATTAGAAAAGCGCAAGAAGAAGATGAACACTTAAAGAGTGTAAAAGCATACTTAGAACATGATCCAAATGGGAAAAATTATAGTGGATACCAGCTATTAAAGAAGATATTCTTGACCTACAAGGGCAGATTGTATGTCCCATGTTTATTTGACTTGAAGAGAATCAAAGTGGATGAGCTTCATAGAATCCCATAGTCTAGTCATCCTGGATACCATAAAATGACAACATCCATAAGAAATTTATATTATTGGTCGTGAATGAAAAAGGACACAAATGTGTACATTGCCAAATACTTGGAATGTCAACAAATCAAAGTAGATAAAAATCACCCAACAGGGTTGTTGCAACCCTTGGAAATTTCGGAATGGAAATGAGAAGTCATTTAAATGAACTTCATCACTGGACTACCAAAGACAAAAAAAAATAATTCAATCATGGTTATCATGGATAAATTGAGCAAGGTAGTTCATTTTCTTCCAATGAAATATAACTACAAAGCAATAAACATTGCTAATATTTTTATGAAGGAGTTTTATAGGTTGCATGGCATTCTAAAGAAGATCATATCAGATCGGGATGTCAAGTTCACTTCATTTTTTTGGAAATATTTGTTCACAGATTTTGGGATTCATTTAGCATTTAGCACAACTTACCATCCCCAAACTGATGGAAAAACATAGAGGGTGAACACGGTATTAGAGTACATGTTGAGTATGTATGCAATGCATCAGCCCAAGAAGTGGAAATACTACTTTCCCTTATTATAATTTTCCTACAACAATGGCTATCGAGAATCATTAAAGATTATCCCTTTTGAGGCAATATGTGGAAGAAAGTGTAACATTCCAATCAACTAGGATAATTCGATAGACCATATCACTCTTGGACTAGACATGTTAAAGGAAATGGAACTGGAAGTAGAAAAGGAAAAACATAATTTAAAAGCGGCTCAAGGCCGACATAAAATTTATGCAGACAAGAATAGAACTCAAAGGGATTTCAAAGTGGGAGAAAACGTGTATCTCCATATCAAACCTAAAATAATCTCCCTAAGGATGGGAACTTGTGCCAAGTTGGCACCACGATATTGTGGGACATTTGAAATTCTTGAGAGAGTGGGATCAATAGCCTACAAGATAGCCTTAGCTCCAACATTGAAAACACACAATGTTTTCCATGTATATTTGATTAAGAAATATGTTCATGATGTTAATCGTGTAATTGATTGGTTTGTGATTCATGTGGAACCAAATGGAGAACTCCAACTTGAGCCTCAATGCGTAATAGACGGGAAAGAGACCCTCCTTTGGAACTGAGCCATCATGCAGGTCAAGGTCAAGGTGCAATGGAAACATTTTGGAGCGGATGAGGCCACTTGCAGGGAGTTAGGGGATGCAATGAGACATGCATACCCGTTTTTGTTCACTAATGTACATAATAACTATGTAGGCAAGTATAACATCGAGCACAATGTTCCTTTAAGGGGGAGAGGAATGTAACACCTCATTTTCCCCAATATGTAAATATATGTCTAAATGTTTCCCTGAGTCATGGTTGGTATGTTAGAAGTTTTGAGCCTCGATGAAAAATTAAAATGATGAAATGCATTTTGATGATAATTAAAATAAAATTGTTGATGGGTGCAACACTTACACAAAAAATGATACCATGAGAGGGAATGGTGATGGGGAACCCTTACTAATTAATATGACCCTTGCCAGGTAGTACCCTCCTGAATTTAAAATATTCAAACCTAGAACTGTCCTTTGTCACGTATGATTTATTTACCAATCAAGTTGGTGGTTGAGTATTCATCCTCATAAATCAATGAGAGAATGTCCAAAGTACCCATCTGGAACTTTTTTATCTGACCAATGAATTTGGGAGATTTGACCATGAAATATTGTTGCAGAAGGACATAAAATGAGGAAAATCATGGACATAGGAGAGAGGAGACACACGGTTGGGCCAGGGGACCAAATCTGAGTGGAGAAGAGTGTTTGAAACTTATCGAGTTCTTAGAAACAAAGAGGAAGGTCAATTTCTCAGTGTTCTTGGTGAGAAAATAGAAAATACATTATCTAAATTGAGTTGATAAACATGGATGATAATTTAGGGTATTTAGATATACAGGCTAACTATTGTGACTTCCTGAGTCAAGAGCAAACCCCGTTTCTTGGTGGGATTGGATATATATCTTTTAAAATTTCATTGGAGGAGGGGAGTGATCTTCATCATTTTATTTCTATTAATGAGTGAGAATTTCCCTCATGGCATCATCTTATGGCTAGGGGGTGTCTAGTTGCAAGGATAGACAAAAGACATTTGTGCCTATGGTTGGGTGGAAAGAGACTCACCCATCAACAATAATCAATTTACATTTAATTCTTAGATAATTTCTTCATTAATTTACATATGCCATGATAAGTCTCTTAATGCTCTGAAATTTAGGTTTTGGTTTTACGAAGAATTGACATTTTTTTCAAGTAGTAAAATTTGTTGCTTCATGTACCTAGCTAATTGTAAAATATAAGGATATTTGTGTAAATGTATATTGTGTTGATTGCCTCTGAATATTTTTTCTTACATAGACTGCTGCAAGAAATTATTTGTAACTCTAGTTGCAACCCGTTTGTGTGAATATAAATCATAGGTTAGTAGTGAAGACTAAGATTTCTAAGTCTTCATAGAACAAATGAAATTAAGAATGCATAATATCTATTAAATGAATGTTATTCTCTACATTACTGAAGATATGGATCATTTATGGGAGGTGACTTGTACCTAGTCATTGGTCAAGATTTAGGACCCCCTTGGAAGGCTCAGTGGAATGCTAAATATTTTGTGGAAGCATGGGTAAAATCCTTGGAATTCCAGCTGTTGTTCCTGAGTCTGTACTAAGGCTTAGAGTACAGTGTCAAGGCATCTGAAAGTATGTAAAAGATGTATATGAAGATAAAGTCACCTTCAGTGTAGGAAACTAATGAAGGTTTCTACGTTCTAGCTGTCTAGCTTCCCACTGTTCCTGGGTAGTAATATCTTGTTCGATGGTTGCCCAAGAACATTCCAATTCCTCTCGGGTATTCGCAGTTTTAAGAATCGTATCAAAAAGATTTAAAGCGATATATATTTGATTAGCTAACCCGGGTTGAATGTTTGGTTGAAATGCTGCGGGGACAGTCATTGAGGAACAATACAAGTATGAAATGATTTAACGAGAGATTTCAACGCTGTTCAATTCAGTCGAGGTGAAGAGAAACCTTTGCATGAAGAAAAAAATAGAAACGCAAACTGAAGGCCCTTTCCCGTAACTGTGTTATTTTTAATAAAAAGATGTGGGATGAGAGAAAAACGTTTAGCTGAAGACAACGTAAGGTTCCTGTCAATGGGAAAATCGCACATACATAGAAGAAGAAACTAACACATACATAATTGATATAGTGTAAATAAATACATGGTTCTGTAAATACAAATTGGTCTTACACCCGCTAAAGCTGGTGCAGAGGAAAGACAAGAGACAATTACAGAAAGATAAAATCCCTTTCACTATAGTAGTGGTAGTACTAAATTATAGTGATACACATCAATTATGTAGAGAAAAATGAAAAGAAACAAATAACAGAACGAAACAAACTTGCAACACAGTCGTGACGGAATTAGGAATCTCCAAATTTGCTTGTATTAACTTCCTTCATGCAAAAAACTCTATTACAATTTTATCCCAAAAAGTCCAGCCTTTGGTTCTTCTTCTGGTGATCTATTTATATAAATTTGCCCTTTCATACTCTGTTTTCAAAAAGTGCCAGGTGCTTCCTTTACGTGACTCGGTGCATATGATACATTTGTCCGTAAAACTGGATACAAGCTGTGGCAGTTCCGTTTGGCAGCTGTTAGAAGTGAAATCATTCCATCTCTTCTACTCCGTTTTCAAGAAGTGCCAGGTGCTTGCCTTTGCATAGACTCGGTGCATATCCTACATTTGTCCACGAATTGGGACACAAGCTGTGACGGCTCTGATTGACAAATGGCTTCGGCAAAATAGCACTCTCGAGCTAATTGTGGAAGTTTATTCCCCATATATGCATCAACAATATCAAGGGTGCCGAGTTGTCTGCTGGGTTGAATTAGATGCTCATCAATTTGAGCCATGCCTGCCCTGTCCATCTTAGAGATTTCCGTCAGATTTCTCTCATTTTTCTCCTTCATGTCGAGGAAGATCCGCTCCATATTCATCTGCCTTACCGTCTTTGTGTCTCCTCCACTCTCCATCCCTAACAACTCACCATTTATGACTTTGCAGGTTTCTTCTAGTGAATTCGTCACTTTTTGTGCCTGCTCCTTGCTTAAAGTAATATCATGCTCCCAATTCTTTAACAAAATATTACCCCTAGTCTGTTCGGCAATGGAGAGCCCGGGGATCCCTGCTGAAAATCTGTTGTTGGTAGCTATCACTGCTTCCTGGAAGACGACCCGAGCAGCTTCTGCGTTTCTTTCCTTGACAATCAGATTCTCAGAAATCTGATTCATTAACAAGCAATCTTTTCGAAACTCCCCTATTTTGTTTAGCAGACTCTGTTGAGCAGAAGAGATCCTGCTCCGAATGTCGATTGCTCGGGATTTAACAATCTCGACGTCAATCACCTTGCTTTCTGCGATATCTAACTGAGCCTGTAATTGCGTGATCGTATCCCTTTGTTGGGCCGACTGCACTCGACCATCTTGGATCACCGAATTTGCTTGTTCCAGCTTAGTTTTGAGGACTTCGATTTCTTTCTTATTGGACAATTGGGCCAACTCTATTGCTCCACTCGCTTGACTCTTAGCATCTTCCGCAGCCGAAGCTATTCGGGCTTCAAGATTCTTGATCAAGCGATTCTTTGCTTTGAGATGATTCTTTAACGCCCCAACCGAGAATTAATTTTCCGTCACGTACACTCCTAGCGTCCCTGCAATCTCCGTGGAAAATTCAGCTTTCCTTTTGTTCATCCTATCGGTCATCACTTTGAACCTTTTGACAGTTGATCCTTCCTCCCGGGAGAACTCCCTTTTCACAACTTCCTTTCTCTTTTTGTCGAAAAAAAATTCATTGGGAGGAAGTTCTTCTGCTCTGACTGGCCTTAGTTCTTCTCTGAAAATCCATCCCTCCTGTATGCTTCCTTGTGTTGACTGCAAAGGGGTGACAGAGGTGATAGGTTCCCCAATTTGCTTCGCAGCCTTACCTAGTGTATCAAAGGAATCTTGCTCCTTCGGAGGATTAGAGGTCTTTGTCTCTGTCCCTGTCTCCGGATTCTGAGTTTCTGGCGGGTCTGTGTTTTTTACTTCCACCTCTGGACCATGTTCCTTGGGTGGGTCAATTGTCACTTTTACTGTTTCAGGATTCTTCCCCTGTTCGGGACTCTTTCCCTGCTCGGGACTCTTCTTTTGTTCAGGATTCTTCTCCTGCTCCCCTTCCTGACATTTTTCAGGATTAGAAGTTTGTCCCTCAGAACTTTCGGCTTCTTTTTCTTTATCCTTGGAAAGTCCTAAACCTCCCAGCACCACAGGAAGACATCTTTTCCTATGTTCCTGAAATTTTGAAACAGCGGCCCTATCTTCGGGTGCTAGAGATCTAATTCGAAATTGTACTTCTGAATAGGACCTCGCCCCTCGGAAAACATCATCCGAGGGTGAGCATTCATGTTCAAACTTCTTTAATCCACAATTTCCCAAATGGGTGCTTACAACCCTCTGAGGATCATGCTTTTTGTACTCAATAAAGACTAGGCTCAAGTCTTCTAAGGTTGCAACCTCAACCTTAGCATGTCCGAAATCTAATAAGGAATAGGAATTAAGCCGAATAGGGAAA
Source organism: Picea sitchensis (assembly GCA_010110895.2). Lineage (NCBI taxonomy): Eukaryota > Viridiplantae > Streptophyta > Pinopsida > Pinales > Pinaceae > Picea > Picea sitchensis. The sequence goes on along the minus strand of SNQJ01S0194694.1, from coordinate 10,708 downwards.
AACGACCATACCTTTTTTGATGACGCTTTCAGTTCTTTGCTTACGCCGCCGATCACTGTTTGTCGAGCAATCTCGCGACATGTCAGTTTGTCGGGGATAAATTGTGGGAGCGCCAGAGGAGGAACAACAGCTCCGAAAACTCTAAAATAGGAGAATTCTTCTTCTACATACCAGTCCGCGATACTGCTCAGATTCGCAGGAATGCTATCCGAGATGCGGGGTGGAAAAAGACCGAAAATGGCGAGGTGCAGGGGCACCATCACCCAGTTGAAAATCTCATCAATAAACTTATTTGCGTTATTTTCCCACATCTTGTCATGGTACTCATGCACAGTTTTCTCTTCGGTTGGACTCCAAGCCCAATTCATCAAAGGAAAAGGTGTCATGGAGCATATTGCGTCCATGATATACGCGGACATGAAGAATCCGGATGGTCTCCCGGCTGCTTCTTTCTCCTGGTACTCTGTGACTCTGTTGAACAAACCATCAGAGAGCATCTTAGCCCAATTAAATGAGAAACCTTCCGCTACCCGAGAGATGAGAGGTACCCACTGAATGTAGAAATGGGCGGTATCTTCCCATCCGAAAAGGTGACAAGTCATCATCGCCACATACATATACTGTGGCTGCAATGAAGAAATTGAATACACACCTTTGTCATTCTCTCTGAATATTGCGGAACGCGAGACCCACTCTTTAATCAAACTAGGCATGGTTTTATCATATTCCTCGCATTCCTTCTTTTTGAATTCCTCCAGGAATTCTTTGCCATATGTATATTCAAAAGTTGCTGGGAGCTTATACATAGATTGGATATGCTCTGGTCTGAAAGTCCCGACCGTGTTTCGTCGGTCATTTATGATAGTTCTAGTGGGTAGGTCGACGTGATCCAATGCCCATCGGATCATGTCGTAGTATGGGAGAAACCGAGGTCTGGTTGCAACCAGATGCATTCCTGACTAAACAATTGTCTTATATTTGGTGTTCAGATCATCCTTTTCAAATTCATTATCATCGGAGTCTGAGTAGTTAACCAACTCGGTTTGCAGAATGTCTGAAACAAACGACCAGGTGGGTACTGAGCCGCCAGTCCGAGGCGAAGTATCTGAGATGTTGTCTGAACCCTGCGCTGCAACCTCGACACTTGCTTTCGCTGCTCTTCTTGGTGCCATGGCTGACGTTTGTTGTTTCGCTCTTCTGCAATAGACCTGTGTATACATGCGGAAATGAGTTCCCTCGGAGAAAAGTGCGCTCTGTGCATTTATGGGAAATGTTTAAAATAGACGAAACTTTCGTATATATTTGAAAATCTTGTACCTTTGCAATAAGTCTGTCAAATCACAAATAAAACCAAATTTATTGTATAAATCTGATCTTATTTATTCGAGGATTTACCCTAAATCTTCATTAATGTCATCAATGTTTGGTGGCTTGACAGGAAATCGGGATATAAAGAGAAGCAAGTGCTTTGGGAAATGCACAAACCTCGATGTGCGGGACGTGACGTATTTCGTTTTATTTTTAAAATTTTTAAATTTAGCAATGTTAACCATTTTCTCGCTTATCGTCGTATCGTGGACTTCCTTTCAACAATTTGAATCTCTAACTCACGAGACTGCGAGGGACGATTTGGATTTGATTAATAGTAATCATGATTTGGAGAGTCATTAATTGTATAATTAATCTATTCGCCATATCGCGATTTCGGGAATTCGAGGACAAACTTTTGGGAGAATGATATGCCAAGTCGCGATATCGTGATGTGGCGATAATTAAGGCTCGAATTAAGAGAAGGAAATCCTAGATTTAAGCGACTAATTAATCTCGCTATAATTATGTCGCAACTTCGTGAATCAGAGTTTTGGGAACCCTAACTCGATGAAAGAAAGTGTCGAGTGACGATGTGCCGAGAACCAAAAATTAACCATGGTTAGTTTTTTACCCTTAGTCTCCGACCAAGGTTATCACAAGGTCATCACGTTCTCGGTTATCGGGGCTGTAAGAACAAAAATTCGGATATGACGGACGTCGAGGCGCGAAACCCCGATGACGTATAATCATGGGTTAAAGGTTTTATCCTGGGTAATGCCTTGGACGAAAATTAGAACCGAGTTTGCATTTTCGCGATTCGGGACTTATGAATTCAAGAAATAAAGTGTCCGACTTGCGAGACCCCGAAAATAAAATAAAAGAGAAAACATTCATGCGAAAAATGGACCCTTTTTCGAAAGTGACAAAGTATTGCTATTTATGGGACAAGATTTCAGAGCTTTATGATTTCGGAAGGAGATGAAAAGCAACTTTAGATCTCAAGTATCAAAAATTGAAAATTGCGCGAGGTGAAAAACAAGGGCGGCTCCAACATAGGCTCCAACTAGGGATCCCGCTTCCCTGTGAGGTGGGAAGAATAGTAGACCAGGTGCCAAAATTGGGTAAATGGAGTCATAGGCTAAAGTAAACAGAAAACATTCAAAGGAAAAGATAGAAGGGGGGAGAAAATTTTCGCTTGGTACCCCAGAATTTTTTTCGAATTCAAATATTCTTTCCAAACACGGCTGAAGTCACTTTCGCAATTTTCCCTTTCTCACTACTAAGTTTGGGGAATGCTTTAAGACAGTCGTAATGGTCCTAGGGTATTCAACAGGTCTTGTGATTCTCATCTTGCATCAAAAGAATGATATTATATAATTTAAAAAAGGGAAGTCCCATCAGAATTTGGGGAAATGATCAGGTTTTCAGACAGCGTTGATTACCAGAGTAAATTGATGTTTATGTATAACATCCTTACAGATCTCTTAGACATTGCTTCACTTCCAGCGAGCCTGTTCAGTACCCCGGTGAAGTTGTCTGACCCCTTTTTACTGAATTTCTTTTCACCACTTCGGAAAATATTTATGCATTTAAACGCTAAGACAAGGGCAATCATTTCTGAATTTCCTTTCATCGTCTTAATGGACTAGGTGGGGGCAATCATTTCTGAATTTCCTTTCACCACCTGTCTTAGTATTTACTTTTTAAAATACGAAGATGGGAGCAATCAGTTTATATCAGGGCTGAGATCTATGTAATGTTTTTTATCAGAGGTCTGTCAACTTATTTTGATTACTCAATATCAACCTTCCTTTGACCCTCACAAGACCTTTAGTTCTTAGGGAGACAGGGGAGGATAAATAAAACTTTAAGGGACATCCTGTTCAAGCAAGCCTTGATTTTTTCGACGCTGTTAAAAAACCTAGGAAAGTTAAGATCACTATAAACATTCCTTAACTAAGCAGAAGACCAAGTAGTTGTGAGGACCAGCTTTCTTATTAAGATCCGTTCCGAAATCCCTGAGGTTTTAAAACGAAAAACTTTTACTCCTTTGCAAAAACTCGGGAAGATAGTGACTTGCTAAAGTCAGGCTCCAAATATAGACAGAAAACAAGGTAGCAATTCAATGGCTTAAAATAAAAAAAGGCGACAACAGTTCGGGACTGGTTTTCGGATATATTTTGGAACAAAAAAAAATTTGACCGTCTGTTTTTGGATTTTAATATATTCACTCAAATTATTTGGTTTGAGGATTATGAAGTCAAAAATAATCCCATTATCTGCTTTTCATATTTCAATTTGAACAATATTACCTTAGATTGCTAAAACAGCCTTTCATGACCAAAGTTATTAAAAAGACTTACCTCTGTCTTTTCTTTTCAATTTCTTTGTGAGCTACGAATTATTTTATGTATCACCTGTTTTATGTCGTCCTATTTCCCACACCAATCTGCACCTTATTTCTTCAACTAGTTTCACCTGCAGCTGGACTCCTGCAAAAAACAAATACGAATTTGATTTAAAATGTGTTGAGAACTTAGGAGGGAAAACCAAAAATTGAAAATAAATGCTTGAGCAAAAAATATAACTATGTACAAACAATCATAATAAAATTTATTTATTTACAATTATATATATACAATTTTTATTTTTCATTTTATTTTATTTCCTTTTTCATCCGACGACTATCAAGTCATGTAGTGCTTTAGATATCGCCCGTTGACAGGGGCGTTGAGAACCTCTCCATCAATATTTTCCAGGAGAAAGGAGATTTTTCCTTCCGGAGCCGAGACCCTGAATGGTCCATACCAAAGGTGGTCAAATTTTCCATGTTTCGCGGCTTCTTCCCTTCTCGCATCCCATCTTAACACTAAGTCACCTGGGAGGAACTCTCTGTCTTTAGCCTTGAAATCGAACAATGTTTTCATATCGTCCTGGTACTTTTGCATTTTCTCATCAACCTCCACTCTGAGTTGTTGAACCTCAATCAGTTGGTTAATTCTTCTGGTTACATGATTGGGCTCTTCGTTTTGATCCTGCCATAATTTCATCACTGGCAATGCTAAGTTTATAGGCAGAATCGCCTCGGTCCCATATACCATCTGAAACGACGAAATGCCGATAGACCTTTTAGTGATGATGTGGTTTGCCCACAATGCGTGCTTTAAATATATATGCCAGGATCTCTTGTTTTCATTCAGTACCTTTTTGATCACGTTTACAAGGCTCTTATTAGATGATTCAGCCAGCCCATTTCCCTGAGGGTAATAAGCGGTGGAATGGCCGAGAATGATACTGTACTTCTGACAGAAGTCGATCATCGCCATGGACTTGAAGGCCTGGGTGTTGTCGGTAACAATCTTTCGGGGACACCCGAATCTTGATAAGATGTTATCTTCCAAGAAGTCG
>SNQJ01S0194693.1:0-10646 GCA_010110895.2 Picea sitchensis | reverse complement strand
TTATTTCATTAATAGAAATCGTGTATTACCATATCTCTGTGTTTATGGTTGCATCTATGATATATTTCTACGATATCTCTGTGCATTTCTTTATTATATCTCCGATCTCATTTCCTGCCGAAAATAATCTGGATCACTACTACTTCAGAAGGCATCCTACCTCCTCTCCCACCTTCACCAGTCAGGACCATAGTGGTCTTGACTCCCTCTACTTCAGGCAGTGGTCCAATACAGTTATTGGCATCGACCACCGCTCCATTTACTTAGAGTGTGACGGGCCCTCCCTTCTCATATGGGATGCCCGACTTTGTTTCGAACTCGGTTCTTACTTACTCCACCTTACAGACCATGGGTCTGGGGGCAAGGAGCTCAAATGATCCCGTGCAAGGGTCAACCGGGGGAACTTCAGTCCCTTTTAATGTTATCCCTTATGGTGGGGGTCAAATACCTCCTCCATTTCCCTCGCTCGGAGATGCTTTCCAATCACCAATCGGGTCGAATACTAATTATAGCTTATTTGGAGCAAGAAGTTTAGGACCTTCGTCTTACACAACGCAGATTGGATCTATGTCATTCTCTTTGTTTGACGCATTTGGGAGCAATGTTTTTTCTTCAGTTGTTGTATCAGCTGGGGGCAACCCCGGTTTTGGACAACAGAACCCCGTGCAGGGTACTATTCCTTCATAGGGAGCGACGACTAGAGTTTTCTCAACTCAGGGTCTTTGGAATCCTTGGAAGGGATCAGTTCCCTTGCAAGGGATGTCGGTTGGGGGAAACCCCTTCCATGCTCAATGGAATCCTAGGAAGGGTTCTGTACCTATGCCCATCAGATCAACTAGGGTCATCCCCTTCAAAAATCCTTGGAACTCAATGTAGGGAGCAATCCCCACGCAAGCTATGTCGTCCAATTACAGGAGTCAGCCAATGATACCCCAACAGACATAGTTTCTATATGTTGGTCAAGGCCAAAGTTTCTACCAGAACCCTGGCCAACATTTCAAGTTTTCCTGGCAACCTAGTGCCAATCAAACTCCAGGACCCTATTTTTCTGTACATAGTACTCAACCTAAACTACTGTTTTTGGAAACGCTACATCTGCCAAACTTGTTGAGGTTATTAAATGATCCAATTTGTCACAATCCGCTTTGGCCCCCCATGGAAATTAAGTTTCCCTCAAATATTTTGAAATTTGAAGGCAAGCCTAGCAAAGATCCAGGTGATCTTGTGACAACTTTTCATCTATGGTGCTCGTCAAACTCACTAAGGGATGAATTCTTCCAGTTGCACCTTTTTCAACGCACTCTTATAGGGGGTGCCGCAAAATGGTATATTGAACTCAATCGCTCAAGGTATTCTTACTTCAATTACTTGGCGATGGTCTTCTTGAACCATTTCTAGTTACTTGTGATATACAATGCCGACACAGAATTGTTGGCCAACTTTGAGAAAACCAAGGCTGACCACATATCAGATCATATCCGAGAATGGCGGCATTGAAAGAGCTTGCTTAAGGTCCAGGTCCCTTTGACTTTCTTGATGGAGTGGTTCCTGAAGGCTTTTGGTGCCATGCATATCCAAGGACGTAGCGACATCTGGAGTGTTTTCAGAGGAGGAGGCGATAATGAGAGTGCAATATCTTGAACTAATCTACTCTTAGTTTGGCATGCTCTATGAGATGTTTCCAGATGCACCATGGTCTATTCTCGATAAGGCCAAGCAAAATTATGGACCCCATGCTGATGGTATTGTGGGCTTAGCACAAAACAAGACCATGGACATGTTGTCAAATCAATTGCAACAATTGTCGATACAACCATCTATGGCCAACCAGACTTCTAGTTTGGCTGCTCCCCCTACCCAGACATTGGACGTACACAGTGTGCAGTCAAAGAACCCTAATTCGAGCCAACATCCTGAGAAAAAGAAAAAACAATGGAACAAGAAGGGTAAGGGGGAAAAAAAGGCTACCAACAACGTTGGCAGGGGAAAAACGAAGAAGAAGAAGTCGAAGTATCCATGTTATCTTTGCACGAAAGACCACCTGTTTCATCTGTTACCTTGGCTTGCAGAGGGCTAAAATGTTTTGGTGCAACAACAAATTGTTGTGCTGACAAACCCTTTTCCACGAGGGAAAAACATGGCTCAGGCTTCAATGTCCATGAGCACGGTAGGAAGCAATCAGGGAACCCCCACGCCTATTAACCCGGTCGCTAATATTTACATGATGAATTCCGAGGCTAATATAACGACTAGGGCTCAATATTATGGAATGTCAGAATCTGTCAAAAATGGAAAAGAAGCCACGAACCCATCGACTCCTTTACAGATAGAGAAGTTGGCAGACAAAGTGATGAATCACATCCCAAAAGGTGCGTTCAAAAAGGATTCTCATAATCCAAGTGCGGGGGCCACCCATAACTACTCCTTTGTAGAAGATTTAGCATAGATCCCTTGTGCAATGTCTTCTTTGGAGGTCCTCTAGAATTTCCCTTCATAGAGAAAGGCATTGTTATCCACCTTGGGATCGACAGAGACTTGTAACCCAGGAGAAATCATTTTTTATCCAACCGACTTGAAACCTTGTCTCCCTTACCACGTTGCATTTCAGATAGTAGTGGCTTACACCACAAAATATTTTACTCAGAACATTTTCCATACGGTGGTTGATGAGGGTTCCTTGACATGTGTGATGTCGTTAGCATGTTGGAAGTCCATTTGCCAACCCGATTTGTCTCCATCGCCTACGTTGCTTACTGTTAGCGTCAGAAGTCACTCCTGGATTGCTATCAGGAGCAGAGCCCGACGCCCATCAGTTTTGTGTCACGATTATTCATAGATGGGTGATCAAATGGAAGGAAAATCGAAACAATAGTGTTCCAACTCTGAAAACAGGCCAGGTATGCATGAGCAGGTGAGGTCTTGCGTAAATTTCAGACAGTGAGTTGTAGTAAAGGTGGGCAGGCGGAAGACTTATGGAGAAGAGTGCGAAGGTCTATTATAAACAGCAGGTTCCTAACAGACTGTAGAAGAAGACATCCCAACACAAGGTCTTCTTGCATTTAAATACAGAGCACCAGAAAATACAATAATGCCACGATAAATCATTTATCATAACAGAAATGCAGCAATTCGCATGACTCAGTCAATCACGAACTTCCTAGCAAAAGATGAAGAACTTAGACGGGTAAAGAAGAACTGTCTGTCATAAAACAAGAAATCTCATATACAGATACATAAGCTGGAAACTGAAATAGCTGCTAAACATTACAATAGGGAGCTCTGCTCAACCATCGATACCTACAAAAATACCAATACTGAGTCTATATACTCAGGAAAAATGCCTCACAGAAGCGTGCCTAGACACCCCAAGGTGTGGTGTCCCTTCAATCAAACTCGTACCAGTATCTCTCTTTAAATGCCACCTTGACTATGCACGGTTCCTGTAAGGAGGGTAGCTGAGACATTAAGCGCCCAACTAGCATGCGCAGACTTCCTCGTCGAGCTGAGGACTTTGGCATGGCCTCTCTGAGGAGAATGGTACACAAGACCTCTGCAAGCGGACGTCTTGCCAGACTCTCCATTCCCTCATTTAATGAATGAAAGGAGGCTTCAACTACTCCTTCTTATCTTTATTTACTTCAAGCAAAAACCAGGAGTGAAATTGCTTCTGATGGCATCTGAAAATAGTGACGATGCTTTCGGCGACTGGACACAACACCTTTAGGCCCCCCCTCCACTTAGCTCTTTTAATTTCTCAGGTTACCGTGGACAGTGACCCTGCTTTTATCTGCATGGAGGCTTTCAACGTTCGCGAATAAGGACGATTGTTCTTTGTGCCTTTGAAGTCGCGAGAGGCGAAATGCCGAGATGGCGTAATCTTGTGCCAGGTGTCTTTCTAGATCCGAGGGTTCTTAATTCTCCCGATAATACCGTGGGCCCGGGCCACGGACTCTCCTGTCACCTCGCGCATCGGAACATAACGGGACTATCCTTTGCGTTTTGGGGTCGCGAGGGGCGACACGCCGAAACGTCTTAATTGCGCACCACGTGTCTGTCCAGATCGGACGACCTGGATAATCTCGTTAGTGTTGTGGGCCCTGCCACTTGTCAACGGTCCGCTTCCCACTGCGAAGCCTACCACCTGTATCCCACTACGGTCTTTAACTCCATCGAGAAATCGCGTATCGGGATATCGCGATTCCTGCTGTCATGTGCACGGGACTTTCAGTTCCCCGATCCCCGACTCTGCGGGATATCTTGCCACGTGTCTGTGTTGTCAGACAGTTCTGATCCAGTCGGGAAATCGCGGATCGCGATTCCTTCATGTAAGAGTTTCTTGTCTTCGAAAACTATGATTCTTCGATGAACTGAACCCCGACTCTCCTCCACACACTAGGACTTAAACCCGGCGCAACTTATTGAAATCTAACGACTGACGGGATTTCGCCGATCTCCTCTAAAAGATTCTGACCGTTGATTTGCTTTAAGGATGGTTCCCGACTGCCGAAGACAAAACTTTGCCCGCTCGCTTGCTTTACTTGCTGCTTCAAAATGGGATTCCCTCGTGATATGCTCAGGTGCTTCTCACGCCAACTGCAGACTTGGGTACGCCTAATCCCGAGGCAAGAAATATCGCTAACACTTACGACGTTTGACGGTCGGTCGTTCAAACCACATGGGATCATTCCTTGTTTCCCCATGCAATTGGGAGGAAAAATCGTGTGTGTCAAAGTTGAAGTGGTCGATACTCCTCTCGACTACAACTTGTTGTTAGGAAGGAGTTGGACTTATGTGATGCATGTAGTGGTTGCTACGGTTTTTCAGGTCTTGTGTTTTCCACATAAGGGCCAGATTGTGACCATTGACCAGTTGTCCTTCGACCATCCTGACCCTTCATCGGGGGATTCCATGGTCCCGATGATTGATAATCCGCAGCCTGACATTGCCAACTTAGGTGTTGGTTTGTTTTCTTCATTGATGGGAACTTTTGATTACTTGTCGCCTTTTGGTGAAGTCAAGATTATATCGGTTGTTCTCGACCATCCTAGGGCTGCAATGTTTCAAGTGTCGTCATTTCGAACGACTTAATTTAATGATCCTTGGAATCTACCTTACCCATCAGATTCAATGGAAGGGATAAGGAATTCTAGCATGGCCATGCCCTTGTCCATGGCTGAGGTTGCATACAACATTGTCTAGCAAATTTCGGCTAGCCCCGATCTGACTTCCCCACAGGAGTTAGATCCAATCCTCGAGCCTATTTGGGCTCAATTTTCTCTTGCCACTGAATATCCCTTAGACCTGGTCTTTCCCTCTAATGAGGCGATTATCGAGGCATTTATTGGTACTGATGGACCTTGGGAGGATCTACATCATATATCTCACTTCCTTCCCGAGTTAAGGAGAATAGAGGTGGGAGAATTTGTTTCGACCGTGAATGGAGATAGGTCTTGTCTTGTTAATCCTTTGGCTATGCATGCATTTTATTCTGAGGGTAATATGGTAAGTATCACTAAAATTATTCCAATAGATATATCCAAAACCCCTAGCATTGTGGAGAATGTTTTCTTCGGAGTGGATTTCTCCTCCGAAGAGATTCAAACTTATACTGAGTTATTCAAGGAGTTTCCCGACGTTTTTTCCTAGACTTACGAGGAGAAGCCATGAATTGAGCCAAGAATTGTTGAGAACGAAACCACGACTTATCTTGATGCCAAGTCGGTCTGGCAGAAGCTTCGTCCGGTGAATCCTTGAAAAGCAGCAGCAATTAAGGCAGAAGTAGAAAAATTGTTCAAAGCCGGTTTTATCTACCTCGTAGAGTTGACGGAATGGGTGTCAAACCCAATTCCAGTTAATAAGAAACAAGGTATGATTCGTGTATGCATGGACTTCCATGATTTGAACAAGGCATTTACAAAGGATAATTTTCCCATTCCTTTCATCGATCATATTGTCGATGAATGCGCTGGCTGCGAGGTCTTTTCATTTATGGATGTTTTCTCGGGATATAACTAGTTTCAGATCAAACCCGAAGACCAACATAAAACAAATTTTATTTGTCCTTGGGGCACGTTCACATATTCTAAGATGTATTTTGGCCTGAAGAATGTTGGGGCCACCTTTCATCGGCCCATGTCATTTTCTTTTCATGACCTTAGACATATAGTCGAGGTGTATCTTGATGATCTAGCATCACGCTCTCCCAAGATATCTGATAATCCCACTCATCTTCTACTAATGTTTGAACGATGTTGCTACTATCGGATTCACTTGAATCCTAACAAGTGAAGTTTCTATGTGACGTCATGTCGTCTCTTAGGGTTTATTGTTTCTACAACAATGATCATGGTCAATCCTCTCAAGGTTGAGGCTATATTTCAATTGTCTCCCCGTGCATGATACCCCAACTTCAGAGCTTATAGGGGAAAGATAACTTTCTTCGACATTTTGTCTTGAATTATGCCGAGATCACTAAAGGGTTTATGCGTATCTTGAAAAAGGGAGTCCGATTTTGTTGGGATGAATCCACTCAACACTCTTTTGAAGCTTTGAAACATGCCCTGATGTCTGCCCCTCTGCTCCAACCTCCCGATTATAATAGATATTTCTTGTTGTATTTGGCCACTACAGAAATGATCGTCAGCATGGTCTTGGTCAAGAAGATGATCTGCTTAAAGAAAATGTTATATATTACCTTAGTTGAGGCTTGATTGAGTCGGAACTCAACTATTCTCATGTTGAGAAACTTGCTTTAGTAGTCCTTCATGCTCTCCAACGGTCCGTCACTACGTTTTGCTTCACAATACCACTGTCATTGTCGTTGTGAACCCTTTTCAATATCTGTTAACATGACGGGTCATTGGCGGAAAGGTCAGTAGATGGATTGTAATCCTCCAGAATTTTGACTTGGATTTTGTTTCCATGAAATCCAAAAAGTCATTCGTCTTTGCCGAACGTATTTCAAAACTTTTGTTTGAGTCTAGTGATATCATGCCCGAAGAATCGCCTATCAAAGGAGATATTTTTCTAATTGCATCTTCGGACCCCTGGTATGGAGATATAATAGTCTATCTCTAGACTTTGAAGTGCCCCACTTCTACTTCCCGTGATGAGCATCGACGAATTCACCATCAAGAATGAATCTATCTCATACTCGATGACACTTTGTATCGTCGAGGTATAGATTGCATTCTTCGCTGATGCCTTATCCATGAAGAAGCATAACTCGTTTTGAATGATTTCCACACTGGAGCATGTGGCAATCAATTTTATGGGTTGGAAACAACTCAAAAGATTCTACGTGCAGGTTACTTCTGGCATTTGTAAATCAAGGATTGCATTGAGGTGGTCAAGAAGTGCCACCCATGTCATATATTCTGTCGGAAGATGCGGTGATCCAGATTATTTTCGGCACAAAAATGAGAGCGGAGATATAATAAAGAAATGCAGAGAGATATTGCAGATATTCAATAATATAACAAAAATGTATCAGAGATGAAACCATAAACATAGATATACAATAATACACAAATTCTATTAATGAAATAAATGTACAGAGACTATAAAAATGTAGAGTGAAAGACTCGCTAGAATGGTGGCAACTTATCTCTGAGAAGAGATGTGACGGCTACTCGCATTCGCAAGAAGATGATTACAATGAGGCTCTGAAGGCCTTTTTACAATAAACAGGAATTCCAAAAACCCTAGACATCCAAGAAAACCTAACCCCTAGGAGATGAAGTACCAAAAGTCATGTGGGCCCCATTTGGGTAAGTTAGTACATCAACTTCCTGGGGTTGTAGCTTTTGCATACGATTTCCGTTTTAGGCATATGAAATCCCGTTGGAAAGGTATCATCGAGGAGATTGATTTTGGGGGCTCAATCATGCCTTTGTATATAATTGAGAAGCTCTATGTTGGAAAACCTTCATTTGGGCTCGCAAAATAACCCCAGAAGTTAAAGCTGCTAAAAATAGTAAATTGCAAAAATTGCCAGAAAATTGTTTTGAGCCAGTTGGAAAATGTGGGTGGCCACCAATATCCACTTGGAACATGTGGGAACATCCTTCTCCCATGTTTCCTTCCATCGTTGTTGTTCCTTTCACCAAGTGGGGGATTGTTTTTACTACATGTGACCCGAATTCAGCCAGGGGACATCGTTACATTATCGTAGCAGTAGACTACTTCAAAAAGTGGGTCGAGGCTATGCCAACATTTAACAATGATGGAGAAAGAAAGGCTCTTTTCATTTTTAATCAGATAGTATCAAGGTTCGGAATCCCGAAGGATATTGTCACTCACCATGGCAGTCACTTCCAAAACAAAATGATGACCGAGTTAACGTCAAATCTTGGGTTTAGGAAAGAACATTCGTTAACTTATTACCCACAAGAGAAGGGTTAGGTTGAAGCTGTGAATAAGTCACTCAAGACTATTCTTCAGCGGACGATCAATTCTGCCAAGTCAAATTGGCATTTGATGTTGTACTCAGCGTTGTGGGCCTATCGAACATCTGTGAATACTACCACCATTTTTTCACCTTTTCAACTTGTATACAATCTAGAAGCAGTCTTACCTATTGAGTGTCAGATTCCTTCTTTGAAGTTGGAAGTAGAGTTATTTCCGGAAACGTCACCGCTTGAGGAACACCTATTATATCTCGAGCATCTCAATGAGTAGCGTCGTAATGCAAGCTTGGCCAATGAAGCTCATAAGCAACGGGTCAAGTGTCAATATGATCAATCTGTTCATCCTCAATTTTTTTCCGAAGGCGATCTTGTCTTGGTCTATGATCAAGACAAAGATCCCCCGGGGGAAGGCAAGTTCAAACTCATGTGGTTCAGACCATTCATTGTGAAATAGGTCTTGAAGAAGGGCGCTTACCGTTTGGTTGATTTTGAAGGAAATGCTATGGCAGAGCTTAGAAATGAGCTCTACCTCAAGAAGTATTACTCTTAGGTTAGTCACCAGGGTGATTTCTTGTACATATGTATAATTTCTTATACATTTTTTGTCTTTTTGTTTTGTGGACGTGTAGTTATTTATGTCTTCCTTTTCACTGTGGCATATGTCAAGTGAATCTGAGGTGTTTTTCGGATTCACGGACGACACTGGCTGACACACTCGGAGGCTTTCTCCCACAGCTTGGGTGATTTTCACACCTAGAGGCTAGTTGCTATCTTCCAGAGGTATTTGTCTAGGTGATGCTACAAACAATGTCATCGAGTACAATGTAGTGATAGAGTTTCTTCGTGACTCTTTGTCACATGGAATTTCACACCTCCGGGTCTACCTAGATGCTCAACTGGTTGTGTCCTACTTAAATGGAGTTTACCATGTTTATGATCCCACTTTGCACCAATGTTTCCTTAGGGTACGTCTCTTATAACGTTATTTCCATTACATTACGTATATCCATGTTCCTAGGAGAATTAATCATATGACAGATACTCTAGCTAATCGAATATTAGATTGGCATGTTGCACACGCATAGAAAGAGAAGCACACACATACACATGTACATACATTTGTAATAAAAATGTGATCCATAAAGTAGAAAATATATGTATATATATATATATCAAAAAGTGTCATGAGTACATAGGTGGGCATGAGCGCCTCAAAAAATAATTTTTAGTATACATCGTTGGGCTTATGCCCTCAAAAAATAGATTTTCAAAAGGTGCCCTCGACACATATAAAGTCTAGCCTATCTAATCTTATGGCCTATTGGCTCTGCCATAATGCACCATGGCATTGGCAAAACACCGGAAAGGTTGATCCCACATCCGTGGAAACCCTACTACATGAGGTTGCATGGAAGGCGAGAGATCCGCAATCTCGATCATGGGAACTGTGCGAGTGAGCACACTGAGGTTGCATTCCACTCATCTCAAAACTCTCTTATCCTCTCTGGCTGGAGGTCCCCCTACTTTTGCTGGTCCACCGACTGTTGTTGGTCCTACCTCTGGTCGAGGACATCATCGAGTCCTTGTGAAGTCTACTGGGTGCACTGGTCCCACATTTGTACATAGCAAATACACAAGAGTCAGTACTCTATACACATATGAAAATGGTATATATAAAATCAATTAAAAATTAAATAACATTAAAAAACAAGTTACCTATCTTCCCTCACTCCTCTTCGGGAGGCATGGGCATGTACAGATCCCTAGAAAAGTTGATCCAGATGTAGGGGTAATCCTCAATCACCTAAATCTTTCATGCCCACCAGTCAAAAAAATTGTCATCAAAGGCCTCTATGGTCCTCCCTCCCCCCTGTCATGGCAACACTGTTTCCCATCTGCATACTGCTGGGAAGGAGGGAACATGCCCTCGTACCATCTCTTTGGGACTGATACTAGGAACCCACTCAAAGAATAAGGAACATAATACCGTACCAAACCCGAAGTTCTTGTTGGCACGTTGTCAACACTCTGTTAGCCATCTCTTCATGCACATAAGCATGGTTGTGCTTGTTGATTAAGGTTGGTTGTCATTGACGTCAACCCTTGAAGAAAGACCCATAGAACAAAGGTTTGGGTAATGGACCCAATAGTGTTTGATGTAAATATGACTCATTATTGTTTTGTCATGGTTGATAAGAAGTAAATATGGATGAACTCCAAAGTGGTCCCCTTATGGTG
>SNQJ01S0194692.1:8333-20956 GCA_010110895.2 Picea sitchensis | reverse complement strand
AGTCATCCATATGAAGCATTCGAATATGAACATTTAGCATTAGAAGAAAATAGTCTGAAATAAGAGTTGATTTCTATTAGTCAAAAAGTCTTAAGTCCAGTACATACTAGATCATAGTCACTTTATCAAAATATTACAGTTTCTTGGGATCCTTTCTCTACCATATGAACCCATTAAAGAAATTCACTTATCTATTTATAACAAGAAAGGGAGGAAACAACTGGAGGTACGAGCTGGCCTCTTTTCCTTAAAAATCTCAAATCATTTATTTATTCTAACAACTAAGATAACAGCCTATGTTATAAAATAGGGAAGTGTTGGTGACTAAACCCAATCATGCTTCTAATTGCTTCGATCCTCTTTTGTTGCTCAGCTCATGTTTTTCCATGTGTCCCTTTGGAGCTTGTAGTTGTCCTATGCACACCAACTGGTACTTCTATCATTTAATCCATTATTAACTTATCCAAAATTGTTGGCTTAGTCCTGGCCACTCCCTTGGGTATCAATTCTGTGTAGCACCCCCTAGAATGGAACAAGGAGAGAAGGTAGCATCTATGGGTAGCACCCTTGTGCTACATGTTTGCGGCTACATTTTTCCTCTATTGCAAAATTGAGTAGCGCCTGTGTGTAAACCTGCTCTCTGTAAGATATTACGCAACACCTATGGGTAGTGCCTGTGTAACAATTTTGCATTCTGTAAAATATTGCGCAGCGCCACCTACGCTGTGTCTGCATAAGGGTTTGGGTAGCTAAGACAAAATGCAGTTTCTTTGACTCTTGAACATGTGTACAACTATTTGTGTCCTTCCATGATGACAAATCAATTTACTTAGGTGCTTTTACCATTGAGTGAAACTAGTATTTGGCAAAAATTCCAAAATTCATATAGCTAAACACCTAGAAGCCTATATAGGTTTCAAAACTTAATATGTGCATATCATTTAACCTTACCAGGAAGGAACAACTTTCAAAAATGGGGTTTATCGCTACCAGCTACTTTGTCATTTTAACACTTAGCCTCACACTCTTCCTGGTGGAAAGAGCGTCTTCAACTAACTCAGTAGACTTCTTCTTCTTAGCACTGGTAGGATTCTTCAGTATAGTTGTGCTCTCCTTAGCTACTGGTTTGTCATCTTCAATGGTAGCCTCAACCAACACCTGTAAATTCTTTTGGGTTGCTTCATATTGGAAATGCTTCAATTCTTCTTTTAGCTTCCTGTTCTGAGCCAGGAAACCCCTATTCTGTCTGTAAAGATTTTTTAGTTGTTTATGAAGAGGCAGAGCCTTTCTCACTGTAAACCTCGCCAAGTCTAGGGTATGGTTGTAGCCAATCATGAGCTCATTCATCTTAGCCAAGTGGACCATGTCTTCTGCTTTGAGACGAGTTATTTCTCTCCTTGCATCCCTAAGCTGCTTAATAAGTCTTTTGTAGGTCTAGCTTCCAAGTGGGTTGGGGACATGTGCAGTCTCAGCAAGCTTATTCTCATCCTTTTCTTCCATCTATATAGGAGTTTCCTTGCATGTTTCATCAGTATTCTCAAAACCTTTTCCTTTATGCTTCTTCTCTTGCACAACAGCCTTTTCTTTATTTTTCATAGGTTTTTTACAATCCTTCACAGGGATTTCATCTTCCCTCTCCAAAGGTCTTTTCGTACCTTTACCCTTGATTTACTATACAAGGGTTTCTTATAAAGGTTTTCCTTTGAAATCCCCCTTAGGAATTGATGACCCGGTGAAAGGTCTTTTACCTTTGATTTTAGCTGTTGGAGAAGGAGAGGGAAAGAGAAACTTCTTCCCTTTTTTTTTATGTCACCTTGGTAGAAGATGGAACTTCTTCTAACTCTGGTGGAGGTGGTGGTGAGAAATCTCTGTGTGGGGAAGGACAGACCTCCTCCTCGGCTTTTGTGACCTGCTTATTGATCTATGAAATAAAGGATCTTCCCTTTCTCTTCTTGTTGATCCATGTCTTAGTACTAGTAGGTGATGAAGAGCCTACAATTTGTGATTGGGGGGTAGGTGTTGGGTCCATATTAAAGTGAGAAGACACCAAAAAATTATTCCAGGAGATCTCTTTCTTTCCCAACTCTTCAGAGACAAGTATCCTGATAAGTCCAGAGTGGAAAAGGATGGAGTCCACATCCTTGGATTTGGCTTGCACCCTATCTTCCATTTTACCTATACTTCTCAGCAGGTAATATGAAATATTCATCTGAACCTTACCAGTAAAATGAAACAACAACCTTATTTGGTAATGGTACAGGGTGTTAAATCTCCCTTCACAACTAAAATATCTATGTATGATTTTCAACATTCTGTCGAACTGGTCAATCAACTAATTCCTTGACACATTCTTAGATAAATCATTGGCTTGGTATTCAGGCTTGAAAAGATCTTTAATGAAATGTGAAATCAATACCATGGCCTTGAACCAATTTTCTCCTAAAATGGGAATCCCTGTTGCAGCTGAGATGGAGGCTTCAGTCACCTCAAATTCCAAATCTCCAACTCTAGTTTTCTTTCCATCAAAATTTACTGCAAATTGTTTTGCTACTTTTGAGTGGCCTCTCTACACGTTTTGGTAGAAAGAGAGGCATCCTGTTCTTCGAAACATTTCCCTTTCCATGGGTTCTATGTCACAAAGGTGCATGTCCACACGTTCTGTTCGAACTATCTTTCCACCTTTGTGTTCATTCTTTGACTGAGGGGTCTCCATGACTCAGAAAGAGGGTTCTTAAGAGGATGTAAGGGATGTTATTGACCAGGAAATTTCAATTTAAGTATCAAAAGCACAAGGATGACCCTCCAAATTAACAGTGCTTAGAAAATGAACTTGGCTATGAGAAATGGACTTTCAGGCTCATACAGGTTTTCAGAGTGTAGATTATGAGGAAGTAATTCCAAACTGACTCTTCGTACAGGATGAAAAGAAGCAAAGGGTAATCAGAGAGCTTTGAGCAGTGCCTCTGCGTAGCACAATGCATACACAGAGGATGGTCTATTTCAGGCCTGTGACTTTCAAAGGCTATGACTAAACACAATAATCATACTATGGATATGAGCGAAGATGTTTACAAGAATGCAAATATGGCTCCCATACTTCCCTGCAAGCTTAGAAAACCGAAACCCGAGCACAAATGTCCTATGAAAATTAATATGCGAAGGAGGTTGCATAGGATACCTATGAAGTCGACAACTGTTGAGCTCTTCATCATGAACTTAGGATGAGATTGAGGAAACTTCGGCCCTGAAATCTCTCACAGCATCGGATTTAGTGGGCATGCGATCGTCTGATCTGAACTGGCAAACTTATGCAGCACATCACTGCTGAACTTTGAAATTTAGAAACCGTTACCAAGGATCATAAATGAAATATCTTTTGAAAACATTTCAATTGACTTCAGGCACTAAAAACAAGGGTTACGGTATCAGTTGTGGCAATAATGACTTGGAGTGGGTGCATGATAATCGTGATAGGCGCTACGGAAATTCTTATTGAGTGGGCAGCGTTTTCAAAATAAAAAATGATTGGACAGGTGAGTGGGAATGATGAGGTATTCATGCAAGGTCATGAGTGATGAGAGAGGTCAGCCTGGTCATGGGAGGTATCAACCTAGGGATGAATCACAAGAGGGGACATAAAGAATAGACCATGAGCTCATAAGGGTTTAAGGACCAAAAATTGAATTGTCGATCAACACATGAGATATGACTCAAAGGTTTAGTCATCCTAAGGGGTCCTATCATAAATAACATTTAAAGGATGAGAAATTTATTTTAAAGAGAAAATAAGAATCTAAGGGTTTTTTTTTTAAACAAAAACAAACTCAGAGACCCAAGGCGACTTAGTGTGATAACAGAAAGAATAGTAGGAGAGAATATGCAGATATATTCGCTGAGGCTATGGGTGCTCCCTGGCAGAGGAGAAAGTTCTGTGATGGCAGGGTGACTCTACCAGGGCTATGGACGCTCACTGGAAGCAGAGAAAAACCGAGGTAAGTGAGTAGAGGTAACTAAAGACTTCATACCAGTGAATACTTTCCTAGACTTTGTGAAGAGGGGAATGATTTAAGATTACAGGAAATGAAGGAGAAATTAAGGTTTAAACTTGACGGGTAGGCCCGAAATCATCAACCAGAGAATTTCAAATGCAAAGGTAAAAGAGGCTCTGATTCAAAAACTAGTTAAGATCTCCACCCGCTTCTGTATCAGCCGAGCCTTGAGGAAGGAAAATATATTCTTATTTCTTCCAGTAAGTCACCATTTGTTGAGCCCTCAACACACCCTAAAACTCATGTGTCAAATCTCATCTTTTTGGGTACCACTTAATCTTTTGCAGTGTCTGATTCTACTTCAATTTGAAAATTGATACCTTGCTTACCGTTTTGTTTTTCGTTGTAAGACTTTTAAAATATGTTGAGCGTGTGAAAATCATCATAAATTTAAAAGAAAAAAGACTCACATTTAATAAATTTGGCATCGGGAAGACTTATATGCGATAAGAACTATTCATGAAAACCAAGATAGTCGAGCTTCAATCTTCATCGACGTCGGCAAAAGAGAGTCTCTCATTTCTGCAAATGAGATTCACCAAGGATATCGTCGACGACTGATCCGCTCAGAATCGGTGAAAGGTTAGAAGGATAAGCGTTGAACAAGAAATGAAATAATAATTGTCAATCTTCAATTTCTGAAACGTTTGCGAGGTCGGGAGTTTCAAAGGACGATAACCCATGAAGAAACTACGTGTTGATTTTATTTTTTGAACGTCGATCCTCGATACTCACCCAACATCGACAGTCGTAATATCTATCTCAATTTAGCATGTTCGACGTAAATGAAGTCCCGAGTGCAACCCTTACCCATGAGATGAGTTCTAGATTTTATTCAATGAGCCTCGAGTCAGTAACGCCACATCGGCATCAATTGGCATCGAAAGATTCTAACGGAAAATATCAACGAACTTACAAAACAACTCAAAACAATGATAATTATAAAATCACATGATTTACGAGAAGCTTAGATAAGAACATGGTAGATTTACACGCAAAGAGGAAACACGATACATTCAACTTCTATGACTTGAATCCTTTCAGGAAAAACATTTTCAAAATTTCATATATTAAGGTTCCCGCCAGGCTTAGGTTACATACAATAAACACTACCAACACCTTGGCCAACCGACCCGGTTACATTGAGAACGTGAAAATTCTCACAACAAACAGGGAAAACTATCAAAACATACATCACTTCTGAGAATACAAAACAAGGGTCCACTCATCATGTATCTCCTACACACGGACCTTCTTTCAGACTGCTCCGTGCACCTTGTAGTGTTTTCATGTTCTCCTCCTCCATCATCCTCTACACTTCGTGCAACTACACAATCATATCTTGTGCTTCCCGAAGTTGTATATTGAACCAAGTTGTGCTTCCTTCGCAACCTTGTGGTGTTAATACCTCATGGATCTTCACTGCCAGTTGTCTCCTCAATTCTCTATTTTCTTGATAAATTTAGACTATGGCGAGTTGTGCCTAATCCAGCTGTTGATTGGGGCTTTCAACATTAGAAACCGATGCCTCTATCCTTCGCATTCAGCTCTCACTTCCTAAACTAGTAGTCCCAATAGGATCTATCTGGGTAGCATGCATTATGAACTCCTCAATGGCAGGGTGTGCACTCAGTTCAGTCAAGATGTGGATTCCTCCTAATTCCTTATTTTTTCTAGGCCTTCCCCTCCTCCACGGTGTCTTCTTTTGAGAGGGCATGGCCTCCAACATGTGTCCTTCAGACGTAATTTTCTCCACTTTGACCCCCTCTTGAGGTGCTGACATCATTTCCAAGCGAAGGTAGGGACCTCCTTTTGAAACCTCAAAGACACTCGATGCCAATGAGAAAGAGTCCCAGGAATGTTGGGGTTATGCTATAGCAATTGAACAGCTCATGAAGGCTCAAGTTATTCTATAGCAGTTGAACACAAGTCTTGTGAAGTACCGGGTGCATGCAATAGAGATCAGAGGATTTTATGTGTCTCCAATGGAATAGCATAGATTCACATGGGCCCAAACCTACGAAGAGTTGTTTATCAGTTGGTATGAGTACAAGAAAAGTCATCCTTTCAAATAACTATATTGATTTGACTGTTAAAGAAACTGTTAGAATATGACACCACACGACGTATTTTTCTTTGCTTAAAATGCACTTAGTCATTGTTTTCAATTGAAATTTAGATTATAAATAAAGCATGTTGTTGCAAGAACTCTTTCTTTCTGGTTGTTAAGAATTATTTTGAAGCTTCTTTGAATTCAGAAGTCCTTTTGGACCAGAGACAAGTTATTTTCATCAACTGCATGTGTGATTGAACATGGAGAAGAACTATTTCCTATCATGTTTCATGAATGATGTTGTAATGAGTAAGAGCAATTAATTTTGTTGTCAATTTATGTGGTGCAATGTTTTGTTGTTCTTTTCTTTAATGAGGAAGATGAATCGTTGTGTTATTATGTGATGAATGATTATGGYAGATGAATTATTTTGCTTTCCATTATCTTATTGCATATGTGTTTTCTTTCTGGTAATTAGTATCTCATACAGTGATTGGATGCTCACATGGTTAATGTATTAGTACTAGGCCTGCAGTGTAAAATTTTTGTCTGCATGCTTGAGAAACGGGTTATCCCAAGCTCAGCCTCTTCCCCTTAGTTAAGATTAATTCTATTTTTGTTGCCAAGTTGGTTTATACCGGCTTACATCTCATATCAGTCCCACCCAAGAGAAAATACAAAAATAGATAATCCAAACCAAAGGAAGAGCCTTCACAAGAAAACATAAATCCCCTCGATAATTTTTCCATATCATAAGATCTGGGGAACCATTCCACTATTAAACGTTGCAGAGTCTAATTGGTCCTCGATGGCAGGTTTGGTTCCTACTGTTTAATCAAGGGATTTAAGACCCATCAACATGTTGTTGGAGCATTTATTTGAGGTGTTATAGTCTTAGGAGTAAAATTTTGGGACTAGGAACTCTTCTCTCTGGGACCCTTTGCTCTTTGTTTGTACAATTCATTTGTACTGAGTACCATCTCTAAGTCGCCAACAATGTGGGTAGGATTCCCTAGGTTATTATCTTCTTCTTCTCCTAGAACAATGTGGATAAAGGAATTGCTAAAAATAATTGTTAACATATGTTACACAAATATTTTGTTAGGGTCAGACCCTCTAATGATTTCATCATACTTGATATTCAATTTGTGGAAGTGGTTTGCAAATTCATCAATTTTGTTCATACTTCTAAATACAAAATCCCCAATTTTCCAAGGCAAAGGTATGAATTTCTTTTTTCGTTTTTCATGAAAAAAGTGCAACCAAAAATTATATTTCCTTGCAACTTTTGTAACAAACATTCTGTCAGATATATGGCATGGTAGAAATGAGGGATTTTCCTTGGAACCGAAAATCCTTATAACATTATAATGGAAATAAACTTACCCCAATCGAAAATGGCCTTCTCCTTGACAGTAAAATATAAGATATAAAGAATCATATGGGAAATGTTGGCAGTATTTTCTTGGCCAATAACTCTGGTAATTAACCACGCAATTTCCTGAAATGGGTTTTTGAACAAGTTGTCCTGCAATCTAGTAAAATCTTCAGGGATGGCCGCAAGATTCTCCAAGAATTTATGTGAGATATCGAGGACATTTTCATGTTTTCTCAAGAAGTCCTTGCAATATTCACCTTTGAAGGTGAGTGTTGGCTCTGGGAGTTTTAGCATTTTACAGAACACTTGAGGCAAAAGAGAGACGGGAGAATGGTCTCAGTGCACCACGAAACCAATTCCTTGTAGTCAAAAAATTCAGGAACACATCCTGCATGAGAAATTATGGACATCCAAATTACTTCCTTTGCAAGACCAGTCACTACTAGTATACAAACTCGGCTGATGCGTAGAACCCACACAGAACATCTAGAATTTATAGCAAAGCGGGGAAGCAAGACAAAACATGGCAAGGAACACTCATGCATTGCGACGGGATGTATTGAAGAACTAGTGCATCATATATGCATGATGGATATGATCCAAGACATATCAAATGTAGCCGATAGGAGTTGCAGAGAATATACGGTACGATCATTCCAATCTCTTTAATCTCCCCAGCCTCCATTATTAGCGAATGATGGCTGACACACTTGGTGATACAACTTTTGGAGTAACAACTTGCCTCAAACTGAAGCATTTAACGACTTCCTTTATTACGGTATCTGACCTTTTGGGAGCTAACGCAGACTTTCATCACACGTTCATCTCTGGCATCCTTTCCCGACCCCAAGGGAAAATCAGCCACTGGAATGGATTCAACACTCGTATCTATCGTACATGATCTACCATGCTATGGTGTGTGGATGAAACTCATCTAAATTGAAGAGGAGTGACAGCGCGGACAAAGACATTATAGGTCCTTCAAAAGGTTACTGGGATCACATAAGTATTTAACAATTAGGACTAGAGAGCTCTACAGGTACGCATCAGTTTGTTTTTTCCTATTAATTCTTCCCATGATTTGCCTGATAAGTAATTTCTAAACGATTTCAATATCGATTGCAGGAAAGATCCCTTTGACTACCGAACAAAGTTTTCTCTGTAACCATGTCAAGGAACCCGAAGGAAACATTGGGGTAAAATCAATGAAGCAATGAAGGATATAGGACTCCCCGAGTTCGGCGACCCTGACAACTTCATCGACTTGTGTGACATAGTCGAATCGCATGCCAAGCATGATTCACTATGGGCCGAAGAGCTAGTGAAGGTGACCAATACATCACCGGGACAAGTGCAAATATTTATGGAACATCCGATGAAGGCTCAAGTTGTGCTACAACAGTTGAACACGATTCTTGTGAAGTATCGAGCGCATGCAATAGAGATCAAAGGATTTTACGCGTCTTCGATGGAACTGTAAGTTTTAAACCTGTGAAGTAAATCAATGCATATAGATTCTTAAGCAATACATAAATTAATCACCGGCTCATACACAGAGTACAAAGAGATTTTATATCGGAAACCCTCAACCGGGAAAACCTTTCTTATTTTCATTATATCGAAATTCACCATTCGCCATACAATATATACAATGTTTTTAGGTATTATGTAGATACAAAAACCCTAATCCCTTAATCCGAGATTAATTTACAAATCCGCTAAAAATAGCAAAAACCGCCCAAAAAACAATTTCGGGGCGCTGCCCCAGGCTACCGCCCATTGCCAAACGCTACGCGTAACCAGGGGGGGGCATACACAGTTGTCGTATCTGACGTGCCCACACACACACATGCAAAGAATATAACACATACCCAACAGGAACAACACAGATTGCCATGGGCCCAAACCTGTGAAGAGTTGTTTATTAGTTGGTCTGAGTATGATAAAATTCATCCTTTGAAATAACTATCTTGATTTGACTGTTAAAGAAATTGTTAGAATATGACACCACGTGGTGTATTTTTCTTTGCTTAAACTTCACTTAGCCATTATTTTCAGTTGAAATTTAGACTATAAATAAAGACATCAACCAATTAGTAAAGGGTCGATGGTTGTTGCAAGAACTCTTTCTTTCTGGTTGTTAAGAATTATTTTTAAGCTTCTTTGAATTGAAAAGTCCTTCTAGACCAAAGACAAGTTATTTTCATCAATTGCATGTGTGATTGGACGTGGAGAAGAACTATTTCCTATCATGTTTCATAAATGATGTTGTAATGAGTAAGAGCAATTAATTTTTTTGTCAATTTATCTGGTGCAATTTTTTGTTGTTCTTTTCTTTAATGATGAAGATGAATCGTTGTGTTATTATCTAATGAATGATTATGGTAGATGAATTATTTTTMTTGCTATTATCTTATTGCATATGTGTTTTCTTTCTGGTAATTAGTATCTTAGGCAGTAATTGGATGCTCACATGGATAATGTATTAGTACTAGGCCTGTGGTGTAAAATTGGTGTCTGCATGCTTGAGCAACGAGTTATCCCAAGTTTAGCCTCTTCCCCTTAGTTAAGCTTAATTCTGTTTTTGTTGCCAAGTTGTTTTATACTGGATTACATATTATATCAATCCCACCCAAGATAAAATATAAAAAGAGATAGTCCAAACCAAAGGAAGATCCTTCACAAGAAAACGTAAATCCCATTGATACTTTTGTCGGATCACAAGATCTAGGGAACCATTCCACTATTAAATGCTGCAAAGTCTAAGTGGGCCTCGATGGCGGGTTTGGTTCCTACTGTTGAATCAAGGGATTTAAGACCCATCAATAGGCTGCTGGAGCATTTCTCTGAGGTGTTGTAGTCTTAGTAGTAACATTTTGGTACTGGGAACTCTTCTCTCTAGGACCCTTTCCTCTTTGTTTGTACAATTCATTTGTACTGAGTACCATCTCTAAGTTGCCAATAGTGTGAGTAGGATTTCCTAGGTTATTATCTTCTTCTTCTCCGAGAACATTGTTGATAAAGGAATTGCTAAAAATCATTGTTAACATGTGTTCCACAAATATTTTGTTAGGGTCAAACCCTCTAATATTTTCATCATAGTTGATATTCAAGTTGTGGAAGTGGTTTGCAAATTCATCAATTTTGTACATACTTCTGAAAACAAGATCCCCAATTTTCCAAGGCAAAGTTATGAATTGTTTTTTTCATTTTTCATGAAAAAAGTGCAACCAGAAATTATATTTCCTTGCAACTTCTATAACAAACGTTCTGTCAGATATATGGCATGGTAGAAATGAGGGATTTTCCTTGGAACCAAAAATCCTGATAACATTATAATTTTCCATTTTCTCTAGAGTTCCATTTTTGTCCAGGAATTTACTAGCATGAGCAAATATTCTTGGGGTATCTTTTCCAAACAAAAATCCTTTATGAACTGAGAAAAATTCGTTGAAAACTTCATAAAAATACAGGGAATATTTGTGCCTCCATAACACTTGGTACCAAAAGGTCACAGGGTCAAATTCACAGTTCACCGTCTTGCATATAGACAATTTAGGAAATTCACAGCAATGCGCTATCTTGAAAACCAAATAAGAAGACATAAAGAATTTCTTATCATTTTATATCGAGACAATTGGGAAGATATTTCAATGGAAATAAACTTCCCCCAATTGAAAATGGCCTTCTCCTTGACAATAAAATATAATATATAAAGAATCATATGGGAAATGCTGGCAGTATTTTCTTGGCCCATAACTCTAGTAATTAACCATGCAATTTCCTGAAATGGGTTTTTGAACAAGTTGTCCTACAATATAATAAAATATTCAGGGATGGCCGCAAGATTCTCCAAGAATTTAGGTAAGATAGTGAGGCCATTTTCATGTTTTTTCAAAAAGTCCCTGCAATCTTCACCTTTGAAGGTGAGTGTTAGCTCTGGGAGTTTCTTCATTTTACAGAACACTTGAGGCGAAAGAGAGACGGTAGAATGGTCTCAGTGCACCAGGAAACCAATTCCTTGCAGTCAAAAAATTTAGGAACACATCCTACACGAGAAATTATGGACATCCAAATTACTTCCTTCGCAAGACCAGTCGTTACTAGTATACAAACTTGGCTGATGCGTAGAACCCACACAGAACATCTAGAATGTATAGCAGAGCGAGGTAGTGAGATGGAACGTGGCAAGGAACACTCATGCATTGCAATGGGATGTATTGAAGAATTAACGTGTCATATATGCATGATGGATATGATCCAGGACGTATGAAACATAGCCGATAGGAGTTGCAGAGAATATAAGGTACGATCATTCCAATCTCTTTAATCTCCCCAACCTCCATTATTAGCGAATGATGGTTGACACACTTGGTCATACAGCTTCTGGAGTAACAAATTGCCTCGAACTAAGGCATTTAATGACTTCCTTTATTATGGTATCCGACCTTTTGGGAGCTGATGCACAATTTTGGCACACGTTCATCTCTGGCATCCTTTCTTGACCCCAAGCGGAAATCGGCCACCGGAATGGCTTCGACGCTCATATCTGTCGTACCTGATCTACCATGCTATGGCGTGCGGATGTAACTCATCTAAACTAAATAGGATCGGTGGTGTGGATAGAGACGTTATAGGTCATTCAAAAGGTTATTGGGATCATGTAAGCATTTAACAATTAGGAATAGCAAGCTCTACAGGTACGCACCAGTTTGTTTTCTTCTCTTACATCTTCCTATGCTTTGCCTGATAAGTAATTTCTAAACGATTTTGATCTTGATTGCAGGAAATATCCCTTGGACTATCGAACAAAGTTTTCTCCTTAACCTCGTCGAGGAACCCTAAGGAAACATTGGGGTAAAATCAACGAAGCAATGAAGGATATAATACTCCCCAAGTTAAGCGACCACGACAACTTCATTGACTTATGCGACATAGTCGGATCGCATGCCAAGCATGATTCACTATGGGTCGAAGAGCTAGCGAAGGTGACTGATACATTGCCAGGACAAGTGAAAAGATTTATGGAACATCCAATGAAGGGTCAAGTTGTGCTATAGCAGTTGAACACAAGTCTTGTGAAGTACCAGGCGCATGCAATAGAGATCAGAGGATTTTACGCGTCTCTGATGGAACAACATAG
>SNQJ01S0194691.1:0-13735 GCA_010110895.2 Picea sitchensis | reverse complement strand
TTCAAATCGTGTTCGACCCGTGCCCAATTCATGCCATCTCTTGGCTCGATCATGCCCTTACCTGGTGAATTTCTCCTCTGCCACAATAACTAGGAGGTATGAACCCTATTCCTATGCGGATATTTTTTCCATTCCCGAATTTGCACAATGCAGAGAAGTGCTATTGCGCGTAGGCTGGGGGCCATTTTTGGTCTAATTTGCAGGGCCACGATGACGACCTCTCCATGAAATTTGTCATTAGTTTCAATGGGAAGACAACACAAGTGGGGTATGTTTCTTTCAAGTCTCAGAAGAGTCCATTGTTGCAGCTACAAAGCTCCTAAGAATGGGAGATAGATGGTTCAAAAACCACCAACTACCGCGC
Organism: Picea sitchensis; assembly: GCA_010110895.2. Lineage (NCBI taxonomy): Eukaryota > Viridiplantae > Streptophyta > Pinopsida > Pinales > Pinaceae > Picea > Picea sitchensis. The sequence goes on along the minus strand of SNQJ01S0194691.1, from coordinate 13,371 downwards.
TCAAGTTATAACAAGGTTTTTAAGCCCGAATTCGAGAACATTTCAGGAGAAAAAGGATATTCTAGGGAGTGGATAAAGGTGGAATTGATCAACCCCTTCATTTCCATCACAAGGTTGATTACATGCGAAGGTAGATACTCCACTTTCAAAGCTTGTCATTTCATATTGCTGACATATTTTTTGTTCAACAAACCTTTGAACTTCCCCTTCTTTTTTCTAAAAATCTTGGAGAAGATGTCCTCTCAAGTGAGGAAGAATGTGACTAACCCCCACAACAGTCTCTTTCACCATGGCTTGATCAAACTCCTTGTTCTAGCCAAACTAGAGAAACATGGGCAAACTTGGGATGCCTTTATATATCAATTTGTAAACACTCACTTGATAATTAGGACTGACAAAAATCCACTTAGCCTAAGAACTATCTCTCCATACAAGCCTCGCTCTCCAAGAACTTCAAACCCCCTTGTACAAACCCTCTCTTTGCAGGAACAATACAAAAATCTTGTTGATATCCCTACTTCCTCATTGGATAAAAAGAACAAGAGAAAAGACCAAAAGAAGCATATTGTTAACCCCACAATGCCTTCAATCTCTCTTGATCCCACACCTAAAAATCTCCAAGAAGTAATCCAACAATACTTTCCCATCGTTCCCACAAATAGGAGGGGAGCCAATCAATTTGGTAAAGGACCCTTTCGAAAGAGTACGCAGGGCACAAGAACAAAACCTTATGAAAAACCCCTGCCTTCTTCGGATCCTATCCAAGTGTCCTCCGACCTTGAGAGCCCTCACATGAGACATAGGGAAGTTTCTGCAGATGGATTAGAGCCACTAATAAAGACAAAATCAGAACCTACCTCTCCTTACCAATATCCCATTACTCCTACTTCACCCATGCCTACTCTAGATCCTAAGACTGATAGATTGTCCACATCCCTCAAAGGATCTAAGCTTCCCTCAGAGATCATCGATTTTGCCCCAACCACTTAGAAGCTACAAAAAGAAAACCATCAGCTTCTCCAATAGTTGGAAGAAAGGAAGACGATAGACACACACCTTCATCATGATAATGTAGTCCTTCAATCAAAGGTTAACTCCCTTCAACGGTTGGTTGATGAGATGACCAAATCCAACCCCAGCCTCAGAGCACAACTGAAGCAACAGAAGAGGCACAAGGAAAAGTCTTCACAACAAGAAGGAGAGGCTTCCAAAGCTGATCCTCCTCAACAATCCTAGTCACGAGGGGTAATTTCTTTTTGTTTGCAATGGAACTTGCAAAATCGTAAGTGTGGGGGTAATGTTGGGCCCGAGATATGATCAATTTTATGACAGTTATCAGACACTTTTGTTGAATGTACATATGTGTTTTTCATGTTTTGGAGAATCTTTTTGAAGAATTTTGTGCTAAAACGGTATGATCTACAATAGGGAAAAAATGCATCATGTTTCTGCTTCCGACACTCAGTCCGGTACTCCTTCGAATACTCGATCTGATACCCGGTTCGACATTTTGTCTAGCACTACGTCTTGCACAAAAACGATGGGTGATTTGGCGGTTATGGTATTGGTGGCCAGTGGTGGGTGAATCAAGAACATGGGTTTTTCTCGTTCTTTTCCCCTCCAGCTACTGAACCCTTGACAACTCAGTTTAATTTTTTAAGCAGGGCGATTATTGGCTCGCTCTATTTCGGCAGTTAGGGAACCATTAATGTAATTTACCGATTTTAGAAGTGGTTCAACCCTCATGTGGTCGACCATTTGGTCTGTAAATATTATAAATACCACCGTAGTGGTCAAATAGAAGTTAAGCAGTCAAAGTATCAATGTGATAGAGAAAAACACGATTTTACTCTGTTTTGCCATTTTTCATTGCCAGATTATATAAAAACTGCATTTTTGAGTTTTCATGGTGAAATCGAATTGCTGAGTTTGTGGTGTGCTTTTAGGAAGTGACCACAACTTTCTGGGGGGCCCACCAGCAGTCTGATAACTGTTCTTTAAGTTGTTTATGCATTTTATAGTTTAGCTATCTCGTTTTATTTCCTGTACATGCATTATTATTTTGTTAATTAATTTGTTGTTGTAGTTTAATTGTCTTAACTCTCTTTTGCAGGTTAGTATGAAGGCTTGTGTTAGTATGCATTGATCTTGTAGTTAGGAACGAATTTTCAAATTCATAGACTAACCCCATGTGCAATTAGATATTAGATTATGTTTTATTTATGATTTTAGAATTAAATTTAAAACAGAGTAGAACAAAGTTTTAATTTGAGTTTTCTTTAACAAGGATTTGATGGATGGATAGGATTAATTTTAGTTTTTAATTATAGATTTCTTATTTCATTTTTATGTAGATATTTCTTAATTAGTTGTTGGTTAATGTATTTGGTAGTTTAATGAACATGCAGGGTAATTAACATTGTTTCCGTAATGGCTAAATTCTCATTGGGTTGTTTAATCCATACCTTTCACTTTGCTATTGAGATCAGTGTTGAGCTTATACCACTTGAATTATCCTTTGTTTTCAAGTGCCATCGAGATATTATCAGACACCGGAGACATTCACACAACCACCAGCACTATATTTGAGTTTTCATAGGTTAAAAGATAGTTTCCTGCTTTCGTAGATCAGAAGATATAGTTTATTTCTATCGTAGATAGTTTTATTGTTGTTGTAGGGTAGATTGTCTTTTGCTTTGATAGGTTAAAAAGTAGTTTGTTTATCATAGATTAAAAGTTAGTTGTTAGTTCTTCTTGCTTTCAATTAAATAGATTTCCTTTTATGAATTAGAAATAGATTGAAGTTTGAATTAAGAATATAGTTCACTTGCCTCTTAGGTTAGATAGTTGTTCAATGAGAAGTTTTAATTAGATTACTTGCAGTAGAAGTTATCTTAGAGTAGTTAGTTGTTTACTTGCTTTAATAGGTTAGCTAGTTGTTTTTCTTACTTGTTTACTTGCTTTAATAGAATAGTTGCTTTCTTGTTTATTTACTTGCTTTCATAGGGTAGTTTCTCATTGAATTTAGGTAGGTAAGTTAAAGTAGTTTTCTTTTGTTATTTTCTTATTGTTATGCTTAATAGTTGCTTTTGCTTATTGTTATGAACTAGTTTTCTTTAAATAGGATTTTCACTTGTTTTTCTAGAAGTATCCATCGATCCTTGATCCAAAAGTACTTAGGTTACATAGTTTCAAGTTACTTAGTAGGGTTTTCTCATTAGATAGCTTTGCTTGAATAGATTAACCCTTAGATAGCCACTTCCATAGTTAGACTATACTACTACCAACCCTTCTACCTTTGGCATATATTTTGCTACAACTCTAAGTTTACTTACCCCGGGTTGAAAATTTAATTGAGGGTTTTTAGTGCATATACAACACCCATAAGAGAGAGATCAAACATTCCAGAGGAGCGGGAGAAGGGTGGAAAGACTCCCGAAGAGTTAGGAGCCAGAACAGATCTGAGTCATTCGTTGGTAAGGACAGGTGTCGCCAGATCCCGCCCTCCGGAGAAGTAGTACTCCGGAAGAGTTGAAGAGTGGAGATGTGAGGACTCATGAAGGACGGAGTCATGAAGTCATCTCTACCATATGTGAAGGGGGACGCATGGTAGAAGATCTTCCACTTTAGAGAAAAGTCACTTTGGAAGAAAAGTGGTGTTGCATGGGTCGAGAACTCCAGAAGGTCAGAGTGTCAGAGTTCATCATGACTGTTGAATAGAGGAGGATGTGTGTCAAAATATCTGATACTTCGGAAGGATCTCACTCTAGAGGTTTGCGTGTGAAAAGATTCAAGAACTGTTGAAGCCTGGAGTTTTGAAGTGACTCAGAGTCGTCAAATGATTTGAGGACACACGTCATCGGATTGTGAACTTCAAATATTTGCCACTCTGGAGGATTCATTCAGTGGTGGTATTGGCACCTGTTGTTTGGGCATCTGGTCATAACCCGTGGTCGTATGCGATTGTAGATGGAGGGAAGGGGATAGGACTAGATTCAAATCTGAAGGTCGAACGTCGAATTCCCCGCTAACCTGTGAGTTAGCCAGGGACCAAGCCTAGTCGTTGGATTGGTTGGAGGATGGATCTCCGCCATAGATTTAGGAACGCTGGAAGCTCCTGGATGTCGGAGAACTTGGGATGAATCTTATTGAGTCGGATCCACATGGAAGCCACGTGGCCCTGACCAATGAACACTCGAGGAACTTGGGAGAGGTATATTTTCTAGTTTTGAGCTCGTTTTTTAGCATGGAGACAGTGGTTGGAAATCTCTGGAAGAGAAAAATGTGATAGAGACCCCAATTAGAGGATTTGAGATAGTTAAGGAAAACAAAATTATGATGCCCCACACCTTAAAAGATCACTTAGGGGTCGGGTGTATTACAAATTGGTATCAGAGCACGACAACAACACTTGGCCTGCTTGGGCTCATGCATGAGTCATATGAAAATATTTATGGATAACTTGAAGGGGTAGCACTCTATCTTACCGCATTCCTAAGAGGCTCAAAAAACCTCTACTAAAGAGAGGAATGATATCCTTTAATGTTGATAGATGTTTTGGAAATTGGCACTATATGTTGCTAATGTTCCCAAATAAATAAGTTGACTTCACTATGCAATTGTACGCGCTGTTGTACATTCATAGGATTCAATTACCAAGGCTAAGATGATCATGGGGAGAATATTACCTCCAAACATAAATCATCTGCAGAAGTTCCTTGAGTAGAAGGATGTAGATTTAAAATATAGTTGGGATTTTACCCCAGCGATATTGAACCATGATAGTCTATGACAAAGGGAGCCTAGCATTTCTTGGGAAATGAAATCCGATCCTACAGGAATGGGATTATGATGAATAACACTAATATTTAAAATAAAATACCAATGTGAATGGATGGAAAGGATCCGTAGCAGTAATTATTATTGTTTTAATGAAGGGTTAAACCTAGTATAGGTGTATAACCCCTCACGATCATAGGAATGAGTCTGGTAACCTTTCCCTGAAAAGGGAGAGCATGCACAACTCTTAGGTTTCAAGTGAAATGAGAAACAAATTTTGTTTCTGGGTATGGGAATTTCTGGATAGGGTTTTTCTAATCAAGATGATAAATAGAGCTATATAATTATAGAGTGATTGAGTGAGAAATCACAACAGCCCCCCTTGCTTGGTGGATAGGAAACTAATCTGCCAGATTTATTGTGGGAGAAGGAGAATGGCCTCCATCCCTGATTGTGCTGAACAAAAGGAAGAATTCTAGATGTAATGTTCAAGACCGATCTTGACCTAAAGATACTCTAGATTTCTAAACTAGGATACTTAGTAAGTAGTCCAAATGGTATTAGACATTATTGTTAAAATTAAGATAAAATGGTTGACTAAATGTTGATCTTGAATGTGGTAAAGGAAGTGTTGGGGAACTTCTAGAAGCCCAATGGGCCATATTGACATCTAGTGGTGGATGGTAGCCATATAGATATAGTTGGAAGCTAAATTGGCTGATTTTGTTACCTTGGGCATGGTTATAATTGCCCAGATTGTATTTATAAGTTGGGTAATGTTCCATGGAGGTTGAGGCAAGAGTGTTTTCTTGCTAGTTGTTATTGTATAGAAAGGGAACATAGTTATGACTATGTGTGATTCAACTTCCATGTGCATGTTGTGTGAATGACTGCAAGCTCACAACTGAGAGGGAAGCTCAGTGTTGTGTCCCTATGAGGATTTTCACAAGGATGGAAACAATATCCTTGGAGGAGGATCTAGAAGTATGATAGGTCCATGTGTAAATGATGCATATGCGTGATGTAAGGATATACATATACTAAAGGCATAGTATGGCTGCCTTGATGAGTGATATGTAAGTCAAGAATTGCACTTGCCAAGATTAAGTGAATACCATGGATGCATGGTTGACTCCATTTTGAAGAGTCATGAAAGTTCTATTTTGAATGATAACTTAAGGGGAATGCACTCCATTCCCTCAGGAAATACTAGTATAAATAAATGAAAGAGTAAATGAGCAAGGATAGTATGTGTTAGGATAAGAGGCAAGTGATTATGCCTTGAGGATCACATAAGAATGAGTTTGAACAGTCATGAATTGACTAATTTTAGAATAGAGATGTAAGTAGGCTGTGAAATATACCCCTAGAAGATACACTCAAAATTTTGATTATGCATATGTTTAAGTACATCATGGATGAAAGATTAACAAAACCAGAATATGTATGGATACATAATTTGGGTGCATGAAAAGATGCATGTTTATATTCCTTATGGAAAATTTGGTAAACAACTAAAGCTAACTCAAGGTTGAGGCCATCACATATAGTGATGGACATGCAATAAGGAAGTTGCATGATGAGGGAGTTCCCTATGGAAGAACAATGTGAAAACTTTGTTAGGAGGTCAGAGTCACAAACTTAATAATTGCTGAGAAACTAAGTAGTGAGCTACAAACTTATATATATATATATATAAGAATCCTGGATTACATTTTGAAAGAATCATGTAATGAATAGAAGACTAATGAATGAATAAATGAGTATGTTTGATTGAATAAGCTTGGTTGAAGACATGTTAAGAAAAGACAATGAGGCCTTTAGAGATAACTCAACTGGGCTAAAAAGTCCCAGGCGATGTAGAAATAATTGGAAGAAGGGGAGAGCCCTCAATTATTTTCTTACTGAGTATTATGTTTTCTCTAGGATGAGATAATTGGTACACAGATGAAAGTAAATGTTTTGGAACCATAGTGATGGTGGTCGTATTGTTGTAGAAACAATCAAGATTTGTTTGTGTTGCACTCATGAAAACATTAAGGATAATGTGATGAAGTGCATAAAGATGTTCTAGGACATCTCTGAAAATGTTTTATTGTCTTAACGTTACGCAAGAAATTTTCGAAAGATTTGTATTCCACATATACCCAAGTAGAGTATGATTCATGAATAAAACCCTGATCGAATCAGGATACTCAAGAACCTGACAGAGGAGATGATTGAGAGATGCTCATTGGAGGGAAGATCGATTGAAATCATCAAATAGACTAAAATATCCATTGGAGTTAATGGATCAAACACCAGTCGTTCGATTTGATCAACGGTTGAGGATCATTGCGGAGTGCAAAGGTGAAATTAATGGATGTGCTAGTTCACAACCTACAATCAACCAACGTCGTTGATATCGTCGGGGCAGAGAATCAACCACCAAGATAAAAAGAGTCGGGCGAGCACTCTTTAGATTGCGGAGATTGAACTCTTCAACAAAGAGTGAGTATATTGGGATTCCGAAATCATTGTGAGCCATCGATCTGTGAACGATTGGTGGGCGAATCTGCAAGGAACCCACATGTTAATGTAGTGTGAAACTTGTATTGTGATTGGGTTCTATGGTTTAATTTATCATGTCGAAGCTTTGTATCAACCTAAATTCTCGATCAAACACTTCTGTGTTGGAATTATTATTATCTGGAAATTGTGAGGTTTAAAATCGATCGAGGGCTAAGATCGAAAGCCCACGATCATTTTGGAGATTGCATATGCACACGGGTTAACGTTGATACCTGTACCCATAATTTAAATTCAATATAGAGGTGTTTTGAGTTTGGGATCCGATCATAGATCAGATGACCCGTATTCATTGCAGTGATCGGAAGGATAATTAAACCATGAGCTATTTGAGGTTCCACAATCCCTTGCAGGCGTTAGATCTAGGGGAAGACGAATTTGCACCATCAATTTGCAGGCAAGGGTTGTATCTAGGATCATAGCGCTTGGACATGGGAGCTGAAAGGATAGCGCCAAAATGAATAGAGATGAGGTCACAACTCTCGGTCGCATGGAGAGAAAACAGAGTTCCTTCGAGCCAATCAAGGAAGATAGAGTTTAACACTCTGCATTAGATTTTGGTTGCATGGACTGGTTCTATGGGAATGAAGGTGCTCATAGTGAGCACATTGCATGGAATTGCTTCAAGGAAATGCATGTTTTCATAAAGGACATATAGTGGATTTTTCATTGAGGAAGGAGGACCTTCCAATATTTATAATTACATTGTATAGGTGTTAGAGAAAATCAAATTTGGGTGGCCATGAGTGTTGGTACCCTGGTTACTAATGTAGGAAGAAGGCTTGGGTGCATTCAAGAGAAAAAAATAGTTTCATGTGCGTTGATTTGTAATCGTGAGTAGCTTGTAGCAGGAAGCATAGTCTTGTTGTAAGAGTGAATGAGGAGGAATAAGCCATATGGTGAAGAGGTTGATTAAACTCCAACACACCATAGCAAGGTGCTTGTCACTGAGTGTGGTAGCTTGAAGATCAATGCGAGGGTGTATTGTGATTGGGTTCTATGGTTTAATTTATCATGTCGAAGATTTGTATCAACCTAAATTCTCAATCAAACACTTCTGTGTTGGAATTATTATTATCTAGAAATCACGAGGTTTAAAATCGATCGAGGGTTAAGATCGAAAGCCCGTGATCATTTTGGAGATTGCATATGCACACGGGTTAACGTTGAGACCTGTACCCGTAATTGAAATTCAATATAGAGGTGTTTTGAGTTTTGGATCCGAACGTAGATCAGACGACCCGTATTCATTGCAGAGATCGGAAGGATAATTAAACCACGAGCTAGTTGAGGTTCCACAATCCCTTACAGGCGTTAGATATGGGGGAAGATGAATCTGCACCGTCAATTTTTAGGCAAGGGTTGTATCTAGGATCATAGTGCTTGGACATGGGAGCTGAAAGGATAGCGCCAAAACGAATAGAGACGAGGTCACAACTCTCAGTCGCATGGAGAGAAAACAGAGTTCCTAAGGGTCAATCAAGGAAGATAGAGTTTAACACTTTGCGTTAGATTTTGGTCACGGGGACTGGTTCTATGGGAATGAAGGTGCTCATAGTTAGCACATTGCATGGAATTGCTTCAAGGAAATGCATGTTTTCATGAAGGACATATAATGGATTTTTCATTGAGGAAGGAGGACCTTCCGATATTTCTAATTACATTGTATAGGTGTTAGAGAAAATCAAATTTGGGTGGCCATGAGTGTTGGCACCCTGGTTACTAATGTAGGAAGAAGGCTTGGGTGCATTCAAGAGAAAAAATTAGTTTCATGTGCATTGATTTGGAATCGTGAGTAGCTTGTAGCAGTAAGCATAGTTTTGTTGTAAGAGTGAACGAGGAGGAATAAGCCATATGGTGAAGAGGTTGGTTAAACTCCAACACACCATAGCAGGGTGCTTGTCACTGAGTGTGGCAGCTTGAAGATCAATGTGAGGGTGTATTTGGCATGAATGTGGCCATGAACATTGACAGATTGGTTAAAGTCATTTAATATTTGAATTTCACTTGGAAAATTTAGTATGTTGATAGGATGATACCATAATAATAATATTTCATTTTTACTTTATATACTCTGAATATATGAAAATGACTTGGATTGTTAGTATGCATGATTTTGAAAAGATAATGTGCATGAAAACTAACAATTTGTTTGGATGAGGAATATTAAAATTGTAGGACGAAAAGGGTCTTGGATATGGCAGTGTTGCAAGCCCATAAGGAAGACCAATTTCCTGCTGAGCTAAACCGTTATGGGGAGGAAAGTCCCATGCTTGTGAATTTGTTCCTTGTGTGGAAAAAATATTGAAAAACAAAATGTGGAATTGGAAATATGTGAGAAGAAAATATCTGTCTAGAAAGGACAGATCAAGGCTGTCAAGATGAAAAGCATGAAAGAGGCCACTATTAAGACATGAGAACCTCGTGGTAAGTCATGATGGCCTGGAATATGTTGTGTTGAGGTAACACAAGATAGAGGGATGCCTCAACAGAGCAAGTCTAAGGGTTGCCTCGACTGTAAGGCTCAATGAAGTCTCTAGGATTCTTCCCGTGCTAGAAAAACTTGGCAAGGCAAGATCGATCACCCGAGGAACTGCATAACATATAAGGGGATGCCTGAGCCTAGGCTTGGCGGGTGAGATATCGAAAGGAAGAAGAGACTCCGATAGTTCTTGTAAACTATTGATTGGGATCATGTACACAATGGGTGTGTCAAAGAAAAACAATGAGGTTGGATAACGAGACAACCATGTGGATACAAATCCATAAACTGCACAGATAAGTATTGATCTGGATTTTATGAGCAGMACGAAATGACTACARATTATTAACAGGTGCTTAACACAAAATAACATAGATAYAATAAAACTAGTTTTCTATTCAATAAGGAAATAAGCTGAAACTGTAAAATGCARCGGAAAACAAGATTGTTGGAATGGTGGCGGCTTATCTCTAAGAAGAGATGTGATGACTGTGCTCATTCACAAGAAGATGGTTACAATGAGGCTCTGAAGGAATTTTTACAATAAATAGGAATGTCAAAAAGCCTAGAAATCCAAAAACCTAACCCTAGGAGATGAAGTGCCAAAATTCATGTGGGCCCCGTTTGGGTAAGTCAGTATATCAACTTCCTGGGGTCGTAACATTTTCATACAATCTTCGTTTGACTCGCTCAATACGAGGACTAAAAATTTTGTGTGAGCATGTTGGCCCTAGGTTATGGATTAAGAAATAAAGAAAAGGAAAGACGAAGTGCGAACTGCGCGGAAGGTACATTGACCGATATTGGGTCGAAGTGGTTAAAGAAGAAGAAAAGAAGGAGTGAAGCAAGGTAAATCTATCCATTGAATGAGAAGATAGAGGATGCCAGATCATCAAGGAAGATGGATCTTGGAAAACTCAACAAGCGGAAGAAGATTTCAATGAGTGCTTGGAGCACTTCACGGGAAAGTAGGAAAGACAGGATGGAAAAGCCTGTAAAATGTGGGTCAAAGAGGACCTAGGGTTTTAGACACCTAGGGTTTTGGATCTAGGGTTTTGACACGTAGAATTTGTCATGTAATGTGTAAATAAAGTTCTAGAGGACCTGGGATGGGTTTTTCCAGAGTTGGTTATTCATTGTTGGTTTTTGTTGTTGTTCATTGTGTATTGTGTGAGAGCATTATGTATTGTAAGATCTTCAGCTAGGTGCGAAGATCAACCCTGCAGCTGGGTGCACAGGGAGAGGAGAGAAGAGGAGAAATAGGTGTTAGCACTCTGTAATTTGCCCAAGGTTGTAGAAGCAGTCATAGAGGCAACATAAAACCCACTTCAAGTCTTGGATCTATCCCTCCAGGACTTAGAGAGGGATCTCTTTGTTTGATACAGATTTGTTTGAATAGATATTAGGCTAGCTATGCAGAACAAGATTTGTTTTAAAGTTTCTGGTTGAGACAACAAAGGTTCATTGGGCAAAATGGAGTCAAATATAAAAGATGATTAAGTGAATAAATAACAGAGACATATGTATCCAGGCAAGATAGTCATATTAGTGGATTCTTATAATTTGTGAGGTGGAGAGAGGAAAAGATCAGGGGTCATTCCAAATGCATAGCAGAGATTATTCGAATTCTGCATTCAATCTTCAGAAGAAAACATAAACATTGTCTTTAGGCCAGATCAGGGTGTCCATGAAAAATCCTAAGAATTCTCTTCTTATAAGCAATGAGAATAGAAAAACAATATGAAAAACAAAGGAATAATAGTTTACACCAGAGAAAACTTCACCACAGAAAATGACACAGGAATCTGGAAAGATAGTGCCTTTATATTCATTCATAAAATTCATTTACAAGTTTGAAATTTTTTTATAGTGAACAAGAATATATCCATGCCATATCCCCACCAGTCTAACCCTTTTAAACCTTGAAATCATAGGCTTTATAGCCTTTACATAAAAAACTAAGATTCTATTAAACAAGAACCGAAATACTAAAAATAGTACAAGATCAAACAGTTTCCACAAAAATAGGATTGGATCCTATATTAAGGGGCCAAACCCTTATCAACAATGTCACTTTCAAATCACTTCTTTGATAGTTGGGAAATCTTGGCCAAAAATAGAAACAATCCCTAAACATATTGAACTGTCCGCCATGAAAAACAGGCATAATTTTTTCAAAAAAGGGGTCCACTCAGACACATGTTTCTATTCAAATATGACACCTGGGAAAAAAAGGAATTATTTTTTTGTATATGGTCATGTTCTGGAAAAAAACCTCCTTCGGTTTTGCCAAATTCGCCTCCAGATCGCCGAAACAGCTCCCACAAAATCAAGATTGTAACAGAAAAATGAAAAACTGGAAAAATGAGGCTCAAAGATGGCTTTGATTCCCCCTGATCATGGTACTTGTGAAAAACATGGGAGAGTTTTTTGTTCTTCAGCCCATGAAAAACAAAAACCTCTTTCGGTTTTTTAAAATTCATCTATGTTTTCCCAGAAACGCCTTCGAAAAACGACTGGTTGAAAACACTGCGAAATTGGTTTTTTTTTGGCAAAAGTGGTAATTATGGACCCCCTTGAGGTGGTAAGCGGTTTTAGGGGGGGGTTTCCACTGGCATGTGGATCTGACACCTGTCCAGGAGTGGTTTTTAAGAAACGTCTTTTCGAACCCCCCTGAGGTGATGGGACGTGAGGGGGGGGGAGGGGTTCGAAATGCATGGGAAGTGGGCGGGAAACTTATGATAAGTGTTAAGTTTTGTGTTTTTAATTTTTGTTTACGTGTTTGTTTTATTATGTTTTGTTTTGTTATTTTGTTTTTTATTTTGTTTTATTATGTTTTGTTTTGTTATTTTTGTTTTATTATGTTTTTATTTGTATTATATTTTTAATTGTTTTTAATGTGTGATTTATAAAGCACTAACCTAAGTATTAACAACTAACTTAATTATTAATTAATTAATTAATAATTAATCTAATCATTATTTTATTTTAAATTACCCTCTCAAAACAACTTTATTAGGCTAACAAGCATTAAAAATGCCACTAACCCTTTAATATTATTCGATTATTATTCTAAGTTCATTTATTCATGCAGGGACGAGTGGCGGGCAAGTTGTGATCAACAGGAAAAATGGGAAAGGGAGAGAGTGGCACAACGATGGATGAAAAATGCAGCAGGGTGATGGAGGATCAGTCGAAATGGATGGAGGGGAAATGGAAATAACTGAGAGACCAGCAAGCCAAATGTCTTCATCACGGGGCAACGCCAAATAACAACTGAAGAATCGGGTTGCCTATGATTATAGGACTCTAACATAGGCTCCACCTGGGGATGAAATCTCTTTCAGGAGGTGTCAAGAACCAGTGAAATCTGAACATGCAGACTGGTGCTTTATCCGTTGGGTTGATCCCAAAATATTATTTTGCAACCTATACCTGTTTTGATCTTGCAACTGAAACCAAATAAAAATGAACACTGCTGAAAAAAAGATGCTCGGAATGTTGAGCTTATTCACATTCTCCTACCTACCCTATGCTACTAA
>SNQJ01S0194690.1:3801-17611 GCA_010110895.2 Picea sitchensis | reverse complement strand
TCATGTCCAAATACCTTCATCAATCTTGTGGTCCAAAACCCATGACTAGGGTTGACATCAATGACAACAACCAATCTTCCAACAATCTAAAGGTGACTTATAGTGCTAACATTTATGGTGCCACTGTCGGGGATGAAATGAAGACTTTTCCCTGGGATAGAATGACAAAGAAGCTCTGATTCTGAAGGTGCATCAGATATCAATACCATTGAAGATTGCAACTTGAACCTGGCGACTCCACTATTTCGACTCCACTGTTTCAATTATGGCTCCTAAAGGCAGACACACAAGGTTCAATTCACTGCTACCTCTAGCAACGCATGAAGCTGACCCAAAGAAAATTATCAGAAAGGGAAAGACTACTCAAAAAGGTACTTTTATCACTCCAGGAGTCCTTCTCATGTTATAGCTCGAAGAATCTTGGTAACTTAAAGTATGTTTTTGTTTTTTGTGTATGTTGGATCAAATGGGATAACTAAACAACTGGTTCACACTCAATACACTTAAATATATATAACCAGATGAGACAATGCTTTCAAAAGTCAATAATCAGATAAATAATTGAACTGATGGGTGAAGAAAGACTATATTTATCAACCAGAACACCTATGTGATGGGTTGAATAAAGATAGTACAAATTACTATTAAATCAATGTTTATGAGTTGATTAATGAGATGACATTCATTTGCAACTAGACAAACTTAGATATTAATAATCATCCAAAGTATAGCAAAAGAGAGAAGATGGCAATATGACATTAATAGTGAAAGAAACTTGTGTATATGTATTATATGCAAAAGGTCTAGTACAATAGCAGTATGGTCTAGTCTCTTTCCTTGAACCCCATTCTTCCTTAGAAGACATAAGATTTATAGTTTTTACAATAAAGTTCAAGATCCTATAAAAATGGATCTAAAATGTTAAAAATAGAATAAAATCAAACAACTCTTAATAATATAATCAAGTCATATCATAAGGGATCAAGCCCTTATCCTAGTCTTCAACAATCATCAACAGCTCCAATAATCTTTGACATCTTCAACATCATTCACGGTGATGACAAGGCACTTTGAAATCTTCCTTTGACAGATGGGCAGTATTTTGACCAAAAATAGAGATTCTCTTCAACCTTTATCTCCTTTACCTTGGCTTAAAAAACATAAAAGAGATAGTGATATCTATCCATTTTAATTTTATCATTCATTTAGAACCTTGCTTGAAAGATTTCGCAACGAAAGTATTTGATCTGAGCGAAAAGAAAAGAAATCTGCCAGTCTCTGCATTTTTGGTGGCTAAGGAGCCAAAATTTGTAATGAATAAGCCACCAAAAGCCCTATTTTTGGTTGCTAAGGGAACATTTCAAAACCCCTATAAGCCACTGAAAAGGCAGTTTTCTTTCTCAATAGAAAATAGAATTCTAATAGATATTATCTTGCTCTTTGCTAGGATGACACCTCGTTTGTAGCACTATTAGTGAAAAAGTGTTGACATCTAATGCAAACAAAAGTAGAGTGTTATTTGAACAACACCTTTTGAATATTTTCTTGATCTTTAACATCTGGACTTTGTGATGATGTGCTCCTATATTATAGTACTACTTAGCCTTCGTACCATGTAATTATTTTTTATTCCTGTATCACAAAGTATGTTATATTCCTGATCTTACCTTTCAAGAAGGAAACAAAACATGAGCAAGATATGGAAGCCGAACTACTGTAGAATGCTTGGTCTTGAGTTCTTACTTTCACTGTACTTCATCTTTTATGATCACCTCTTCACACCAGATTCAACAACATCTTGAATCGTCTGAATGTTTTGCAGTTCCATTGATTTTAAACATAGTTTCATTTGATCCAAAGCTACTGACACATGATATCACTGTAATTACTCCATCTAGTGCATTTCTTCCCCTTTCCAAATCTACAATTAGCAAGCATTGCTTTGACATAAATCTCAATTAGTATGTGTTTTCATCTATTTACAATCTTTGAAAAAGATAGTCATGCATTCTTTGATTGATGTTAACTATTGATTTGCTTATTTATTAAAGAATTTTGAACCATCTACACTTTTCAAACATCCTTTCCCTCTCTCCTTTAAATTTTGTCCTCCATTTTGAAGTATCCTAAATTCTAGGCATTATACCATTGAGTTCTAGGTAGCCTTAAGCAATGGCTATCACTCCTCTATCTGTAACTGCCTACTCTTTTGTTGTTCTATAAATTATGCAACTATAACCCTCAAACAATATCTTTTCCATTTGCAGCAAATGTGCCTCTCCATGCCACATAGAATTGTTTGAAATATTGGATATGCTGGGACTACTGCCCATGTATAGTGAACAGAGCTGTTGAAAGTCTGCATGTACACTGTGACAATATATTGAATAACATGACTATTCATTTCTTTAGAACTTGTGTAAAGTGTGGCATGAATATGTGCAAGCTGAATAATAGCATAAATGGGATTTTCAACACCATATGATGCTCTAAATGGATTGATAATCTTCATATAAATCACCCCACCAATGAAATATTGACGGTGTCTTTTGTAATTGCAGATTGATCTGGAATAGGAATAGATTTCTCTTTCAAAATGTGCACACAGGCAATATGATCAACAAGCAATATCAAAATATGAATGTCTGTATTAAGAGTTCTTCCATATTTCCCAAATCTCTCTACAACATAAGAAATATTTTCAATGACGATGTGTTCACAACTATTTCTTCTTCATATGACTTCAACCTAGAGCTAGAGCGCTCTGTTCTGGGCAGTGCATTGTAAATATTCAAAATCAGAACTTCATTCTATAGATTTCGATCTTTGGATTTCAATCAGGAGGAACCCCAGGAAAGCACAAAATGATCTTTTCACCACTGCAGCAAAACCCCCAAATGGGTTTCAACAAAACACTAATAACTTGATGCCCATTTAGAATTTCGAGCCAAAACGTGACATCCCACTATGGATCTTGCTATAACTAGATGGGAATAATGGTTGCCTATGCATTTGATGTGTAGAAGAAAACTTCTCGGCCCCAACTATTGAATATGTTCTTTATCCTTGTGACTTGGCACTTAGTCTTTCCATGTGGAACCGCTCCACAATAACACCAGATCGAAGGGATAGCTACAAGGTAATGGTATTGGGCTCAGCTTGATTTGAATGTGNGTGTGGCATGTGGACTCGATTTATCTGTTGGCTTTGGTATATGTATGCACTTGACAGACTTGGGGTTTGGCTTAGGCTTTAAACACTCGTGGCTTGGCTTGAGCTTGCGCCTATGGCTTAATTCAGTGTTGACTTATGGACTTTTTCCTATTTCTAGATGTTCTATGTAGTGTGATGACTTTAGGATTACAATTAGAGTTTGACACTTGAGCACACACCTCATTTATTTTGGTAAAAAATAACAAATTACAATATAAAGAAACATAGAACAAGGATTTAGGAAATATAGCAATTATGTGTTTGTGTAATGCAGGTCAAGGACAGAGTCACAAGGGTCTGGAGAAAACATGATGAATGGGAACTTAATGGGTAATTTGAAGGTATGGACTATGGAAAATGACCAAGGAAAATGACAAATTAAGCGCAAAAGAATAAAATGCCTCAAAATTTACAAAACCATTTGAGGAGATAACATCTAGCTCCAACTACGATGGAGACCTCCTTGTGAGGCTCCAAGAACCTAGTAGTTCCAGTCACCTTTACCATTGGGATATGGAGTCATTTGGCCTTTACAACTGATCCCATGCAAACTTGTAGCCTACCTATAGCCTGCTCTTATTATTCATGAAAACAACTAAAAATGATTTAGCTGCTCGTATATAGAGATTATTTTCCTACCTATTCCTAAACTAACCCATTGTACTGATGCTTAATCAAGTAAACTCATGTTTTCAATGAAGCCATGTAAGAAACTGATTTTTTGAATCTATTCTTGATCTTGACTCAAATAATAAAGGAATGCGTAGCCAACATACATGTGGTTTACATAGATGATAGAACCATCTTTCATCTGACAAGAATATTTTAACATTTATGCTACTCATGGATTCCAAAAACTCAACAATAGGGTCATGAAATATACAAAGAAATACCTCTTCATTATATTGTTCCAACTAAAAGAAATGTTGCTGCACTTTTCCTTCACTGATCTCAATGATGAATGTGGACCGCTCAACCTCTGTCAAAGAAACATATAGGACAAAATGTTGATCTGGAATTTTCATCTCATCACCTTCCTCCTCATATCTGTTGCAATCTGCCTTTGTTTGCAAATCTGGAAGCTGAGGTTTGCCCTTAGTGTTTTTTGCAGATTCAATATTGCTACATGTTAATCTATAAATTTGTTTATCATCTTTTGAGTTTTCAAAAGAAATGATTTGATCTTCATGACAACTCAAGATAGTAGATGCATTTGATACAATGTCAAAATCATCTACACTAATCTTTTCATTCTGTAGGTCACCAATCTCTTGATCATAGAAAGAGGTATCTTCTACTGCAACAAACTCTTCATGAATGTTTAATTATTTATTTAACAAACTAAATTCATGACAACATTTAGGATATAGAAGGTCATCTCAAAACTTTCTTTTGCAAAATGAATGAAATGCAGCATGAAAGTCTTCCGAGGAACTAATACTTGCATTTGGAAGAGATCGACACAAGTCAAGAGAAATTCCCTCTAATGAATACCTGGAAAGTTTAATATGAACATCCTCATGTATGATCTAAAGCCGATGAATAAAGTCATAAAAATCCAACAAGTGTTCAGCTGACACTTCCCACTCTTCTCCTCGAAATCTGGGAAGACTATTTTCCCATTCATCTTTACTAGGTACTAGATGAGGGTAACCAAAAATACTTGAGAAATTGAAAAATGCATATCTCTTGTTCATGTCATACCAGTGGAGTCGCCAATAGATTTCTGAAAAATGGAGTCACCACTAAATCTGTCCTTCATGGAGTCACCAGATAGATAATTACAACCAAAAATATGTCTAGACTTTGTATATCATCAAAGTTGGATCTTGTCGTCTCCGAAAGAAGATTTCTTCAACTTATGTCTTTTGTCCTCGGAAACGACGCCAATTTGTTATCTCTCCAGGAGTCCCTCTCAGGTTGTAGCTCGAAGGAGCCTGGTAACTTAAAGTATGTTCTGGTTTTCTGTGTATGTTGGATCAAATCGGATAACTAAACAACTGGTTCACACTCAAGACACTTAAATATATATAACCAGATGAGACAATGATTTCAAAAGTCAATAATCAAATAAAAAACTAAACTGATGGGTGAAGAAAGACTATATTTATTAACTAGAACACCTATGTGATGGGCTAAATAAAGATAGTACATATTAATATTAAATCAATGTTTATGAGTTGACCAATGAGATGACAATCATTTGCAACTAGACAAACTTAGATAACAATAATCCTCCAAAGTATAGGAAAAGAGAGAAGATGTAGATCTGACATTAATAGTGAAAGAAACTTTTGTATCTGTATTATATGAAAAAGGTCTAGTACAATAGCAGTATGGTCTAGTCTCCAGACTTGAACCCCTTTCTTCCTTAGAAGACATAAGCTTTATAGCTTTTACAATAAAGTTCAAGATCCAATAAAAATGGATTTGAAATGCTAAAAATAGAATAAAATCAAACAACTCTTAATAACATAATAAAGTCCTATCATAAGGGATCAAGCCCTTATCCTAGTCTTCAACAATCATCGACAACTCCAATAATATTTGACATCTTCAACATCATTCATGGTAATGACAAGGCACTTTGAAATCTTCCTTTGACAGTTGGGCAGTATTTTGACCAAAAATAGAGAATCTCTTCAACCTTTATCTCCTTTACCTTGTCTTCAAAAACTTAAAAGAGATAGTGATCTCTATCCCTTTTAATTTTATCATTCATTTAAAACCCTCTTTGAAATATTTGGCAACGAAAATCTTTGATCTAAGCGAAAAGAAAAGAAATATGCCAGTCTCTGTGCTTTTGGTGGCTAAGGAGCCAAAATTTGTAATGAATACGCCGCCAAAAGCCTTGTTTTTGGTTTCTAAGGGAACATTTCAAAACCCCTGTAAGCTACCGAAAAGGCAATTTTCTTTCTCAATAGAAAATAGAGTTCTAATAGATCTTATCTTGCTCTTTTCTAGGATGACCCCTCGTTTGTAGAACTATTAGTGAAAACGTGTTGACATATAATGCAAATAGAAGTAGAGTGCTATTTGAACAAGAAATTTTGAAGATTTGCTTGATCTTTAACATCTGGACTTTGTGATGATGTGCTCCTGTACTATAGTACTACTTAGCCTTCGTACCATGTAATTATTTTTTATTCCTGTATCACAAAGTATGTTATATTCTTGATCTTACCTTTCAAGCAAAAAACATAACATGAGCAAGATATGGAAGCCCAAATACTGTAGAATGTTTGGTCTTGAGTTATGGCTTTCACTTGGCTTCATCTTTTATGATCACCTCTTCACACTAGATTCAGCAGCAACTTGAATCGTCTGAATGTTTTGCAGTTCCATTGATTTTAAACATAGCTTCAGTTGATCCAAAGCTACCGACACATGATATCACTGCAATTACTCCATCTAGTGCATCTCTTCCCCTTTCCAAATCTACAATCAGTAAGCACTGCTTTGATAGAAATCTCAATTAGTATGTGTTTTCATCTATTTACAATCTTTGAAAAAGGTAGTCATGCATGTTTTGATTGATGTTGACTTCTAATTTGCTTCTTCATTAAATATTTTTGAACCATATACACTTTTCAAACATCCTTTCCCTCTCTCTCTTAAATTATGTCCTCCATTTTGAAGTATCCTAAATTCCATGCATTATACCATTGAGTTTTGGGCAGCTTTCATCAATGGTTATCACTCCTCTATCTGTAATTGCTTGCTCTTTTGTTGTTCTAGAAATTATGCGAATATAACCCTCAAACAATATTGTTTCCATCTGCAGCAAATGTGCCTCTCTGGGCCACATAAGATTGTTTGAAATATTGCAAATTAGTGACAGTCCCTTGGATATGTTAGGACTAATGCCCATGTATAGTGAACAGAGCTGCTAAAAGTCTGCATGTACACTGTGACAATATCTTGAATAACATGACTATTCATTGTTTTAGAACTTGTGTAAAGTGTGGCATGAATATGTGCAAGATGAATAACAAAATAAATGGGATTTTCAACACCATATGATTCTCTAAATGGATCGATAATCTTCATATAAAGTACCCCACCAATGAAATATTGATAGTGTCTTTTGTAATTGCAGATTGATCTGGAATAGGAATAGCTTTCTCTTTCAAAATGTGCACACAAGCGATATGATCAACAAACGGTATCAAAATATGAATGCATGTATCAAGAGTTCTGCCATATTTCCCAAATCTATCTACAACATAAGCAATATTTTCAAGGACAATGCGTTCACAACTATTTATTTTTCATATGACTTTAACCTATAGCTAGAGCGCTTTGTGTTGGGCAGTGCATTGTAAATATTCAAAATCAGAACTTCATTCTGTAGATTTTGATCTTTGTATTTCAATCAGGAGCAAACCCAGGAAATCACAAATGATCTTTTCACCACTGCAGCAAAAACCCCAAATGGTTATCCGTAAAACACTAATAACTCAATGGCCATTTAGAATTTCAAGCCGAAACATGACATCCCACTGTGGATCTTGCTATAACCAGATGGGAATAATGGATGCCTGCACATTTGATGTGTAGAAGAAAACTTCTTGGCCCCAACTATTGAATAGGTTGTTTATCCTCGTGACTTGGCACTTAGTCTTGCCATGTGGAACCACTCCACAATAACACCAGCTCGAAGAGATAGCTACAAGGTAATGGTATTGGGATTGGCTTGATTTGAATGGGTATCATGTGGACTCAATTTATCTGTTATCTTTGGTATATGTATGCGCTTGATAGACTTAGGGTTTGTCTTAGGCTTTAAAAACTCATGGCTTGGCTTGAGCCTGCGCCTATGGCTTAATTTAGTGTTGAATGATGGACTTTTTCCTATTGCTAGATTCGATATGTAGTGTAATGAATTTAGGATTAGAATTAGATTTTGACACTTGAGAACACACCTCATTTATTTTGGTAAAAAATAACAAATTACAATATAAAGAAACATAGAACTAGGATCTAGGCACTATAACAATTATGTGTTTGTGTAATGCAGGTCAAGGACAGAGTCACAAGGGCATGGATCTAACATGATGAATGGTAACTTAATGGGGAATTTGAAGGTATGGATTATGGCAAATGACCAAGGAAAATGACAAATTAAGTGCGAAAGAATAAAATTCCTCAAAATTTACAAAACCATTTGAGGAGATAACATGTACCTCCACTATTGTACCAAGTTTTTCTGATAATTTACATAATCCGTCTTTACAAACTCCATTAATCGTTTTTTGTTCTCCTGTTATACAAACTGTTGGAGTTTCAAGAAATTTAAGTTCTGGGAGTTTTCCTGCTGATTTCTCCCCTCCTATTCTTGGTTTGGAAGGAGAGATATTTGACACCCCTTTCTCCCCCGAAGTTGTGAACTAGAAGGAGAGAGCTTTGACCTTAGAATACTTTCCTACTCCATACTTTACTACTCCTCCTCATATTAGAGTTGTTGTAGTTATAGAACAGGAAACCTCTATTACCTCTAGCCCCTCATCTTTATCTCCCAATGCTCAACCTTTTCCTTTTCCTCCCAGAAGCATTGCCCTAGTTTCACCTGTCCAAACTCCATCCCCTCTGGTTTCCCCTCCAGTTCACATCCCAATGGTAGGTGCTAATCCCCCCAGAAGTAGAATGGATACTATAGTGGCTGCTAGGTACGCCCCTCTTGTTCTTCCTTAGCCTTTGAGTGCTCTCCCAGTTGATGGCTACCTTAAACAATTTCCCAAGTTCACATGTGAGGGAGATATAATCGTAGAGGAGCACCTTGCAGCCTTCTATAGTTATGCTGGCAATTATGTCATTTTGATTGAAGATGTATGGATGAGAAATGTTTTTCATAGCCTTGATGGAGAGGCCAGGAAATGGTACAGGGCTTTGCCCCCTGGATCTATTGATGGGATTGAAGCCCTTGATGAAGCCTTCTTAAAGAGTTGGGGTGATAGAAAGGATTTCCTTTACTATATTACAGAGTTCGGATCACTGAAGAAAGGGGAAGGGGAATATGTTTCTGACTTCTCAAAGAGGTTTAATATAATGTATAATAAAATTCCCATTGAGATTAAGCCTACAAAAACCTCTACAAATATTACTTATTCTAGTGCCTTTGACCCTGATTTGTGCCTCCTGTTAAGAGAAAGAAGAGATACCTCCTTGGCTCATATGAAATATGTAGCCATTGAAGTAGAATGTAATATATTGGCAGTTGATAAGCTTAGGAGTAAGGTTGATAGAGACGGAAGAAAAGGTAGGTATGAAGGTTCAACTTCTAGTTCCTTTGTTTCCCCCCCTCAAATGGATGAAGTAACCAAACTACTAAAGTCACTTTCTGCTAGGATGGAAATATTCGAATTGGAAGGAAAGAAGAGCTACAAAAATCCCCAAATTGTTGATAATAGGGGTAGTTTCAAGAGACCAATTAATGCCCATCAAACCATCCAGAGAGATCAGAGAAACAGGGACCAAGATGATAAGAAAATCCAAACTCCTCTCCAAAATAGCCTGGTTACCGATGAAGATGGAGAGGAAAAAGATTTTGATCCTGAGATCCATTGCCTTGGAGATACCTCTTCATCCCCTCATTTAACTCAGTATTCATATGAAGAAGCCCTCATGAGTAATGAACTGAATGATTTGAGCAAAGGAGAAAAGACCAGAAACAATCAGAATAGATATAACCTCTTATCCAAGAAGAAGGAAGGAAATCCTGACACTCTTGAATGGCCTGCTAGAGATATAGCAAGCAACAACAAAGAAAGAAAGGCATAGAGCCCCCCACCAATGGTCAAAATTCTTGTCCTAAAGGTGAAGGAGATTTTGAAGCCTCGCTCCCCTTATATCTTTGAGCATGAGATTCAAAAGATTAGAATCCATGTACCTCTCTTAGAGTTAGTCACACATGAGGATTTCAGAAGGTGCCTATCAAAACAATTTTAGCCCGAACCTACATCTCACTCCACAGACTCAATTAACCTCCAAGATGAAAGGCCATTTGTCATATTAGGGCCTTTGGTAGAGGATAGAGATGACTCCTCTCCTCCCTTCTACACCTCATTGAACATCCATGATAAGGTGTTGCATAACTTCTTGATGGATTCAGGGGCATCTCACAATCCTATGCCTAAGATTGTCATGGAAGAGCTCGGGTTGGAGGTTACAAAAGCCTACCACGACTTGTATTCTTTCGACTCTGGGAAGGTAAAGTGCCTTGGGATTATCAAAGAGCGGGTTGTTTTTCTGTTCCCGCTGCCAATGAAGAGAATGGTCATGGATATCATAGTGGTTGATGTTCCCCCTAAGTTCAGGATGCTCCTATCTAGATCTTGGATAAAGAGACTAGGGGGAACATTGCAGATGGACCTTTCACACGCCATCATTCCTGTGTTCAAGGGTGAAAAAAGGAGACTTTATAGGGAAGATCAGCTGGCCTACATCATTAGTGATGAAAAAAACCCCAACAACCATCCTATTTTTTCTCTTGACACTGATTTGGGATCCAACATATTACAACTCACTAATGCTCCTTAACCTCCTCTTGAAATCAGAAATCAACCCATCACTTTTTGTGAAACCCCTCCAACTACCTCTGTTTGGAAGATGTTATTTGATGGAACCTCTTCTAAGGAAGGTGTTGGTGCTAGAGTGATCTTTGTTTCACCTTATCAAGAGACTATAGCTTTTTCATACAAGCTACAATTTGAGGCTACCAACAACATGGCAGAGTGTGAAGCTCTTGTTTTGGGTTTAAGGGTTGCAAAGGACATGGGGATTGAGGAGCTATCAGTATTTGGTGATACAGAACTAATTGTTCATCAGATCAAAAGTATTTACCAAGATAAGCATCCTAGGCTCAAATCTTATAGAAACGAAGTGTGGGACCTAGTTGACAGTTTCTTCTTGGATTTCAACATTTCATTTATTCCAAGAGAGGAGAATACCATGGTTGATTATTTGGTTGTTTTAGCAAGCCATTTTAGAGTCCCATTGCCACCAAAACTCAAGTATGATATAGAGGTGAAATATAGGCCCTCTATACCTGACAATGTCAAGCATTGGAAGGTGTTTGAGGATGACCTAGAGCTCAAAAAATTCCTTGAGTCTATTGATGAATTTTCTACATTACATATAGATCAAGATCATGACTCTAAAACTCATCCTCAGGTTGACGTTCTTATAAGAAAAATTTCCCATCATCATATTGTTCAGTTGCCTAGAAATCATATTCCAAAAGGATTAGTTCCTTTGGAAAGACTATTCGATGGGAATGATGTGGCAGTGAAGGCTAAAGGTTCAACTGATGATGATGATGTAGTTGAGTACAATATTGGTACAGAGAAGGATCCAAAATTTGTCAAGTTGTCAAGTAGCTTGTCAAGGGAATAAAGGGTTGAATATGTAGAGATGTTAAAAGAATTTGCTGATGTGTTTGCCTAGACATATGAAGATATCAAAACATATGACACAAGTGTCATTGAACATAAGGTACCATTGAAGGAAGAGGCCAAACCATTTAGGAAGAAATTGAGACAAATAAATCCTATGTTGCTACCTATTATGGACAAAGAGGTGAAAAAGATTTTGGTTGTCCATATTATCATCCCTCTGAGGTATTCTGAATGGGTGGCTAACTTGGTTCCAATGAGAAATAAGAATGGAGAAAGAAGACTTTGTGTCGATTTCAGGAACCTGAACAAGAGATCTAAGAAGGACAATTACCCCCTGCCAAAGATGGAGCACATATTAAAGAGGGTGACTGGTGCATCTAGGATGTCCATGATTGATGGATTTTCTGGCTACAATCAGATTTATGTCTTGCTTGAAGACAGAGAGAAGACAACCTTCACTACTCCTTGGGGTACATTCATGTACGCTAATATGTCCTTTGGATTGATGAATGCAGGGGAAACCTTCCAAAGAGCTATGGACATTTCATTCATTAAAGAAAAAGATAAGTGTGTAGTCATCTATTTGGATGACATTACAGTTTTCTCCAGGTCTGATAAAGAACATTGTTATCATCTAAGAAAGGTCTTCTTGAAATGCAGGAGATTTGGCCTCTCTCTAAATCCAAAAAAAACATTATTTTCCATGAAACAAGGGAAATTATTGGGGCACATTGTGTCAACTGAGGGAGTAAGAATTGATTCAAGCAGGGTAGAGGCTATCCAAACTTTTCCACTCCCTAGATCCAAGAAAGAAGTTCAGTCTTTCTTGGGGAAAATTAATTTTTTGGGAAGGTTTGTTTCAAATTTTTCTGAGTTGGTGAAGTTTATCACAACCATGTTGAGGAAAGGAAATGAAATCAAGTGAAATTTTGAATCTCGTAACTCTTTTGACTAAATAAAGAAGGCCTTGAC
Organism: Picea sitchensis; assembly: GCA_010110895.2. Lineage (NCBI taxonomy): Eukaryota > Viridiplantae > Streptophyta > Pinopsida > Pinales > Pinaceae > Picea > Picea sitchensis. The sequence goes on along the minus strand of SNQJ01S0194690.1, from coordinate 5,030 downwards.
TAAAACACCTGTGCTAATCAGTCCTAACTACTCCAAGGATTTTTTGATTTTCTCTTTTGCTTCATTTGACACAGTAACAGTTGTTTTATTGCAGAAAAATGCTGAAGGGTTAGAGAAACCCATTTCATTTTTTAGTAGGGCACTGAGAGATGCAGAAATAAAGTACAACATCATGGAAAAGCAGGCCTATGGTTTGGTTAAAGCTCTCAAAAATTTTAGAGTTTATGTGCTACATTCAAAAGTCATTTCATATGTGAAGGAGATCCTCATTCAGCCTAACATAGATGGAAGAAGGAGCAAATGGATTTCCAAAATCCTTGAATTTGATCTTGAAATAAAGCCTACCAAATTGGTTAAAGGTCAAGGTTTAGCTAGGTTGTTGGCTGAATCTAATTATAAAGCCTTGGGAGTCAATTTCATCAACAGTTGTTCAGAGAATCATCAAGTTGAGTTCTCTGATGAAGATCCTAAAGTCACACCCCCATTGACAAGATGCACTTGGTACAAAGAAATTATATTTTTCCTACAGAAGTTATAGCCTTCTGATGGCATCGGAAAGAGCAATGTAAGAGATTTGAAGCTCAAATCAATTAAACATTCTCTGATTGATCAAGTTTTATATTGGAAAGACCCTTTAGGATTGCTTTTGAGATGTCTAGACCCACAAGAAACCCAAAATATTATGTATCATTTTCATGATAGTTTATGTGGGGGGATCACTTTTGGAGAACCACAGCCTACAAGATTCTCAGGGCTAGGTATTTTTGGCCTAGTCTCTTCATTGATGTCTGTGCAAATATCAAGTCTTGTTTCAAGTGTCAGAAATTCTCTGGAAAGAAACAACTCAAGTCTTTTCCATTAAATCTTGTGGTAGCTTCAGGACCCTTTCATCAGTGGGGCCTAGATTTTATTGGAGAAATTCATCCTTCTTCAAGTGGTCAGCATAGGTGGATTTTGACTACCATAGAATACTTTACTAAGTGGATAGAGGCCATCCCCACAAGAAATTCTTCCATAAGATAATCATTGGTTTTCTTGAAGATAATATGGCAAGATTTGGTTTTCCAAATAGAATTGTCACTGAAAATGATCCGGATTATTTTCGGCATAAAATGAGAGCGGAGATATAATAAAGAAATGCACAGAGATATTGCAGATATTCAATAATATAACAGAAATGTATCAGAGATGCAACCATAAACACAGATATATAGTAATACATGATTTCT
>SNQJ01S0194689.1:0-17611 GCA_010110895.2 Picea sitchensis | reverse complement strand
TAATTGGGGCACATTACATTACTATTGTTATTTTATTTATGTTGGCTTGGGTCCATTAGTTGTAATTGTACCTCCTAGTATCCTATATATACCAAGGAGACCTTTTCATTTGGAATCATCTGGTATTTGTAAATTAATGTGGTCTATAACGAGGTTTCCCCCTCGAAGAGGCTTATTATCTAAAATTCTCTCTTTTTCAAGGCATTGAGTACTTATTCAGAGGTTTTTTTATGCTATTTTGATATTTGTTTCTTAACAACCTTTCTCCCCACCTTGAATGAATTCTCCAATGATTTGGGTTCCCAAAGGATAACCTCATGTTGAATGTTATCCTTTAAAGTTACTATGAAGACATCAATCAGGTGCTCATCTAGAATATCCACTACCTTTATATTCAATATTTGGAAGTTCTCAATGTGCTCCACAACTGAACCCTTTTTCTTGAGATTTATCATTTGGTTGAAGAAGGTATTGCTCTTTGTATCTTCATAGTGTGCTATCATTTCTTCAGTGAAAATTGTCCAAGTGACAAGTGATTTGCGATAACAAAGGAATTGATACCACACAAACTGATTAGGTTATAAATATAAGGACACAATTCATACCTTTTGTGTGTGTGGCACATGATCTATATCAAATAAATTCTCCATATAAAGTATCCATGTGATTGGATACTTTCCATCAAACTTCCTCATATCGATCTTAGGAAAGTGGTTGGTCTTCAACCCAAAGATGGAGTTTCTCTAGTCTTGATTCATCTTCCTTGTATCATGATCATGAATTTCATGGGATACATTGTCACTTTCAGGTGGCCTCTCTATTAGCAACTTTTTCATCCCTTCCATGATCTCCCCTTTTAAGCCATCCATTTTAGTATCCATCATCCATTCCATCTTAGCTTCAATTGAATCCATCATCTTTTGTTACGACCTTATTTTGTAAATCATCTATTTCCATATGCATTTCTTCACCTTCATCAAGAGTCCAAGTAGGACTGTCTGAGGGGTTATTTGGTGTATAATTTCCCTTTTTTGGTGGCATGTTGGCCAAGTATCACTGCAAGGTAGGAATTCTTAATTGTCTTAGGTAGAGGTCCTCACAAGCATGGGAGTGTCAAGTGATATAGCTCTTTGATATATGTGTGGGGTCCAACAATATTACTTGACCCAATATCTTAGGGTAATAACTAAGGAGGATTGACCATGCCCTTATCTGTACTATCTGACTACCTAGGTACTAGAGAGGGATATCCCCGAGTGTTGTTCTCGGTGTACTATAGTGACAAGATTACCAAATGGTTTACTTGGATGGTATCAGGATTCTATGGGATCTCCCAATATATTATAGGTATGTGGCAGATCAAATCTGTAGTATTTTTGTCTAATGTGAAATTTTTTGAAAGGGGGATTCCAATATACTCTAGGTACGTGGAAGAACCACACTGTACCTAGGTTGTAGCGTTGACAAGTAACAACATATCATATGTTTAGAGATGCCAAAATACATATGTATCTAATCATACCTAATATTATCCCACATTTATGTGATACTCCTTTTATCCCACTTTATTCCACCTTTTGAATCACCCCAATTGGATATTCTAGTCAAAAGATATGCAAATTTCCAAAAACAAAGAAAAACATACATTTTAAAACATTGATTTGGAGACTGTTCTGGTAGCCAAACTTTCTTCTACTGTAGCTCTGCAATTTCAACCCTTCTGAGACTAAAATTTTGGCTTTATGTATCCTGATGTGTCTTATTTCAAACCCCATAGGTTATACCAATATTGGATTCTTCAAAATACTTTTATGATAACTTTCCCAAGATGTGTTGATTGTTTCCCTTTTTGGAGAGCGAACTTGTACGACATTTCCACGTGTCATTGTATTCACTTCATAACTTGAAATTCGCACCAATAAAAATAAGGTATATACCCTAACCAATGGAACATGTTAAACTCAATTTAGAGGTATTTAGCTTCATATATAACATTTTTCCCAAGAACACATGTTTTAGACTGAAATCTATACCAACCAAAAACCCTAATTTCCTCAACGAATAACTTTCAGATTACAACGAATCAAGGACTGAATTTTTTAAATCATATACTTCCCTATTCCTCCTTCATATCGTAAAAAATTGATAACCTGAAAGCAAGCCTAAAAATATTCGGAGCTAAAATACCAAGAAGACATGTTTCAGACTTGTTTGAGGACTAGTAAAAAACTCTAACTTGAACATAATGTATCTCCAAAAATATAATGAAACAACATATGAAATTTGGACCCCAGTTATATCTATATGTCTCCTCTACACAATATAAGTTCTAGAGATTGAAACCTTCTAGAAAAAAAAATTGTAGCTAAAATTCCAAGAAGACTTGTTTTGAAGAAGCCAGTCCCGAGGATTGTCTAGTTCTGATACCAAATGTTAATAACCAAATATCAAAATAGCATAAAATACCTCAAAATAAGTAATCCATGCCTTGAAAAAGGGATAAATTCATATAATAATATTCTTCGAGGGGGAAACCTCCTTATACATTACATGAATTCACTAATAAAAAATGATTGTAAATGAAAAGGTCTCCTTGGTATATATAGGAGACTAGGAGGTACAATTACAACTAATGGACCCAAGTCGATATAAATAAAATAATAATACTAATGTAATATTCCCCAATTAAGGGATAATGTGTCACTATTTAGGGATGAACATGAACCATTAAAATGTGTAGTACCTTGTACATAGGTGTGTGCTGTGAGTGTTTTTTGTTTTTCATATATCATATCCAAAAAATATAAAAACATTTTTTTTTTAGATTTCAATATGCATTTTGACCCCCAAAATATAGTTTACATGTGTGGACAAGGTAACGAGGAATTTTTATGTATATGGAAACATCCACTACACTTGAGGTACATATTCCTAAACTGGCATATAGAGATATTAGTTTCCCTACAACTCCCACCTTGCATTATTAACCGTCCATTTTGCTAGCACTATGCCTTAGGTTTGATCCCTCCTGGTTGCGACATTCGCCACTCCTTTTGCATGTTATAATTGGTTCAATAATTCCTACCCTTCATGGGTGCCAAAGTTATCACCTGTATTTTCATTCAATTCCCATGCTACACTTTTCTGTAGGCCCGAGAGCCCTCCTTTATCCCTGCAATGACTTGAAGTTGAGCCTTATACTTCTCTCTTCATCTATATTCTGTCCATATCCCGTGGGGTTCTTGAACATTTTTCTTGTTTCTTAATGCTCACCAATGCATTTTCTTATTTCATCATGATATTATTTCTACACTATTTTTTTCTCACATATCTCTTATCGCTATGCGGTAGCTTTGATCATTTTCCTCTTTCATTATTTGGCCTCCATTTTGCATTCACCTAGCCAAGGAGAGAAAAGATGATAAGAATGGATCTCACTATCCTGTACCATTTTCATTCACTTTTGTTAGTTCAGTTCCATGCACTTGGAACATAGGAGTATGATGTTAAGCCACTCATTCTCTCCCACCGAGTAGAATTTCATCTCTTTTTTGGGCTCGTAAAAGGAGACGAAAAAGATACTATTGAGTACACTTTTATCTCTTCTTTCAGACTCATAAAAGGACATGAAAAATACACTAACAAGCATACTTTCATCATTATTTAGTTCTCGTTAAACCATGAAGGATACCAAGAAAACTTTCATAATTCTTTCATGCTCATTAAACCATGAAGGAGACAGAGCATAGTTGCATCATTCTTTCATGTTGGTTGAACCGTGAAGGAGACATAAAACATGGAAAAATAAAAATAAAAAGAGGGATTTTTTCACCATTTGTATATTCTCCAAATGGCAGTGTTAGTTGATTCACCCTTGAAGATGGAACATGTTTGAGTCCTCATTATACAGTTGGATTTTTTCTTGCCTAGGAGTTTTCCTAGTAATATGAGTTAGAGATAATCCTCTAATTGGTTACTCTTCCAGTCATCATGGAGAGTGATTCAATGCCTTTTTCATTGTTGAAATATAGTCATCAAGATCTTGTGTCTTGTTTCCAAGTCACCGTTATGTCATGCTATATGTTCAAGGGATGTTTAAGCTTGAGTTGGACATCTGTTGTTTTGTTGAATTTTAAAGTTCGCCATCCCTATGTCAATTGTAATTTTTCATACTCTTGACATCATCTCTTGGTGTATGTTTCATGTCGATTGATGGTGGATACATTAAGGCCCTCCTTCAATAGATCTCTTCCTATATACTTCAACACATTATCTAGGAGAGGGATCTAGAAACCAACTAGTACCTTGGAGCTTGCAATCATCAGTGGCATGCCTCCTCTTGATTGATAGTGGGTTTACATAATTGATTTTTGATCGATTGATTCTACGAGTGTTCGACATAATATCCTCTATTCACACTTGCTATATTGTACTAGGTACCTTGGGTTCCATCTTAATCATCGATGGATCCCCTTGCATATGTTAATGGTATACATCGATGATTCGTAATTAGGAGGTTTCTACCATGGTCAACATAAACTCATCTATTCACATGCTGTAGATTCACACCATAGAGGTTTGGGACAAGGATATTGGGTTGGGACCATATCATTCATTTACAACATCCCCTCTTGAGTTACGATGGAGTATATCACTTGTATATGAGTACTTTGAAAACTTCAGGGGCACTCTCCTCAATGCTCGTTGTATTCCTGATATCTACATGTTGTGTCATAGATGCAAGTTGTATTCGATTGTGGCTATGATTGATTTCATGACATAGATCCACATTTTATTTTCTCATGGCTACAGTCCTATTGATGACATGGATACACTGTGTACTATTTCTTGGCCAATGCCCAATATTTCACATCATGGATCCACAGTGTATTGTTTTGCGACCATGATCATTCATAGTCTAAGTATGTATACCTAGGGGATAGTCTATTTATGCTCTCATACTTGGTGTTTAATTGCAATACTTCTTTGACTTCTGACACTCCTTTTCTCTCTCCTCATATTTCCTCACATGGATGTTATTTTATTGTAATGTATTTCAGCCATCCATTCCTTTCTTGACCTCACACATTATGGGGCATCTGTTATAGCCTTAATTTCTACCCTACAAGCCAGAAGGGAATATGGAAGATGATGTAATCCAAAATGCATGTTTTGCCTATATTTGATCCCTTTTTGTAGATCATCATTGAACACATAGTGGAAAACAAGTGACGATCATCACTCCTCAATAGTGTTCAACAAGTTATGACCCCTGAAACTTGCATATTTGGGGTGTTACGAGGAGATAGGTGAAGGATGAGTTGTATATTCATGGAAAGGGCCTACGACTCACAACATTCAAATCTATAGTGGTCTCTAGAAGGTATAGAATCTTTCCCAAGCCTCCTCCAAATAACTATATACCAAAGGAAAGTCTTGGGAAAGAAGGAGAATTCAATAGTAATGGTGTGTTGTCCATTTGTAGCAGAGCTATTCCTATCTATCACAACCATAAATAACAGTTCCTAGCCTGATCAAGAAGCTAAGTAGGAGGAGAAAGGAGTCAAAGGGGAAATGCATCTACATATGTTGGTTATTAATCTCTCTTCTTACTCTTTGTTTGACAAAGTTTCAGATATGAACAAGTTTCCAACAAAATCCTCTAAAACTATCATCCCCGCTGATAAACCACAAAGAAACACAACACACAAAATGTACTACGTAGTCTCACCTAAGATAGTTCTATGGGTTACTGCAAAGCTCAGGTGCTTTCAACCTAGGAAACAATGGGGATATGGGATTGTATTTCCTCTTCTTAGGTATTGATCTTTTTGTTCTTTCTATTATTATTAAGATTCATTAATCTGTAAGTTTATGCATGCAATCTACATAACTAACCGATAACATATCTGATAAAAATATTCATTCGTCATCTAATTATTGAAAAAACATAATTATGAAATACATAACACACACATAACACATGTTTTACCATAGTTCAACCCCTTTTGGGCTATGTCCACAAAGATCTAGCTTCTTAGGATATTTTATTTAGTTCTTTGCAAAATATGGCACCACATGTACTACATATTTGATCATAAAATCATAAAAGAGGTTCCTCAACCTCTGTGAGGTGGACTAGATCGCACCATGCTCCTCATCCTATGATCTAACCCTCAAGGTATAGCTACTTGATTCACCTATAGCTCAACAGATTACAATAGTCACTCAATTACAATCATTGAATAATAGCATCAAAACCATATTCATCTATGTTGGCACAGGGGAAGACCCGAGGTTCAACGCTCAAGAGAAAACCAACAAAACCCTAACTACCGACTCTTTCGGAAACACCTACGAAGCAGATGAAGTCTCACCCGAGGTAGAGGCAGGGGTGGTTGTAGGACTCCAGTGTCTGCAACCATAGATGGGACATCAATCTATGATTGTAACACCTTGACAAAGAACTTAGCAATATAGTTCATCAATGTTTAACCAGTATCTGCGTCGCAACTAAAACCCTACTTACAGAGCATTGCAGTATTCAACTAGGTCTAGCATTTAGCAGCACTTAGCATGACAAAATAGATCAGATCTAGTAGATTCAAGCACTAAGAACATTCACACAGGTCAGATCTAGCATTCACTCTCACTATTAAGCACAAAGAAACAACAGATCTACCTATCATTCATCCATATCAAAGCACTAAGAAAGTAAATACATAAACACATCAATACATCACATAAAGAATTCACAATACAAGATATACGTGGTTCACCCCCGACCTAGGGCTACATCCACCAACTCTTATTCTCTTCTATTATCTTATGTCAATCAGTTACATGCGTAGAGCCACAAGAACCCTACTTTGCATAGGACATGAGATTTGCGCACTCTGCTAGACCCTCCTTCCCCGAGTAGATCTAGGCACATAGCCTTACACAACCTTTTACAGTCACTTGCACTTAGCTTTGCAAGTCTCACAGAATATGCACATAGCACTTACAATTGTTACTTGCAGATAGAAAAACATCACACACATAGCTCTCATGTCCTAGCACTTAGCATGGCACACTTGTGTCACATTCAATCACATAGATCGAACTTTATCACTTAGCACACAGACCAGTCACTACTTCTTACATCACTTATTATTCTATTTATACATTAAAAAATGGGCCTAAATATGGGTAAACCCACGGGCCGACATCCCCAAACCCGTTACATAAGCCCAAAACCCAAAAAACCCTAAAAAGGGGACGATATCCCTCGATCTCCAATTCGTCTTGCACTCTGCCTTCGACAGCCTATCGAAGTCCCAAAAATAGGTCAAACATGACCAAGAATCCTCAACACTTGGTCAAGGGCCAAAAGGCCCCCAACACTCACCTGTGACGCATCCTGAGTCACTCTGATCTGGGTAATTATGCCTCAAAATCCTCGAGCTTGGCTCGAGCTGCTTCGACTTGTTGTTGTGCCACGACCTCCTACTCAGTGAACTCTTGGATGACTACTTCGTTGACAGGTCCGTCTAGGCATTGTTCAACCGTAATGATGACTTTCTCCGGTTCTTCTCCTCAGCCTTCAATATCTACGAAAAGTTGTAAAGCCTCATCTTGTATATGTTGGAGCCTCTGAGTCACTTCCATGACTCTACTCTGAATGGTGTGGACCTTCTACTGAGAAGTGCGTTGCTCTTGGGATCTCTTGATCCTTTCAACTAATGACAGGGGCTTCAACTACGCCTGTATTGTTTCTTCTTGATTCTTCACCTCCTGGAGTTGTGACTCCAGTGCCTTCAGTTATAGATTATCAGTGAGTCGCTCATAAGTTTGGCACTGCTATCACTCAGTTATTTACATTCTATGGAAAGGTCCTTTATTCTCTCAACTTCACTTCGAGTAGTTGCTTCTCTTTGATCCCTCGCATCCTGCGGGGTGCTTGGCACTGTGCAGAGCTCTAAGTCTTCTATTCTTTGTTGTAGATATTGGATAGCTTCTACGAGCTTCTCTACTTGATGCACAACTCGGTATTCTTCCTTTGGCTCTAAGCCTGTCATAGAGCGAAGTGCTATGTTGACTACATCTTTCTCTTTGAGTTTCTCTATGAGCAACTGTTCTTTCTCCTATTGAATCTATGCTTTCTTCTCTTCAAAATTTTCCTGGAGAGAAACCTTATCCTGCTCTACAATTTGGCATTGTTCTAGGAGTACTTATTGCACTGGCTTCAAGGCATGGGTGGCCTGTTCTATTTCTTCCTTTGTGCGATGAAGGCGAGCTTCGGTCACATCAGCTAGTCGGTGGAGTTGGGATGGCTCATCTCCCAACTTTGGTTCTCTCGATGGCAGGGGCACAATGGACACTCCAAGACTGGACTGAAGGGCCTGTTATACCCCTTGGATTTCAACCTCAATCCTATTATAAATCTCCTCCTTCTTGGCTTCTTGTTTCTACAAGATTTCCTGCAAGGTGTCGTTCACAACTGCGATGATGAAGTCAAAATCATCGACAGTGAGCACAATCTGCATTTTAGTCAAGGTGGCTCTTGATTTCTTCCAGGAAGAGGGTTTTAGGGGAGAATCCTTCTTCTTATTCATGGGATCAGCCTCATCTCTAGGCAACATTACTTCACCTTGCTTCTTCTCATATTCTTTGCCATTTATCTCTTCTACTTCGTCATCACCCCCTCGGCTAGGTGATATGGAAGCAGTCTTTTTTGATGTGTTGCTTAAGTATTGGACTTCTTTAATATTCTTCCTTCTATTGGTTCCGGGTGTGTCATGTTCTTTGTGAGTGGCCTCCGAGCTGTCAAGTTCAGGGTCAAACATCTCTACAGGGTTAGCGAGGACAAGGAGGTTTTCTAACCATTCCTTAGTTATCTCCTTGAGGTCCTCTTCTGTGAGCTTGTAGTACGAATGAAGCTCCTCCTTATGCTCGTCTTCTCGCATAGTAATATATATGAAGTGTTGATCTGTGAGGAACTTAATGAGGGGTCGAAACTATTGTAGGGTGTTCGACATCATGAGAGGTTCAGCTTCGATAGCCCGCTTCAGCTGGAGATAACACATGTGAAAGACTGCGTTCGAATGCCACTATTTTCCCATATCACTCGAGTACCAGAGTGTGGTGAACTTTGTAGTGAGCAGCTCGAACGGATCGATGTCTGGGAAGGTCACACCTTAAAGGCATTTCTCAAGCACTAAACGCGATGAGGATCAGGAGCCCGCTAAAGTGGAACTTGTATCCCTAATCCTGTGCTTCGCGACTATCTAATTCCAGCTGATTAACTAGGTACTTCACCAAGTTCATTTGTATGCCTTCCACGCATTTCTTAGTGAGGTCGACAACAAATCCTATGACCTGCGTAGGTCTTTCTTCCTTACTAGCTTTCCTGCAATTAAGTGACATGTTAGGCACACTGTACCATTCTATATAGAGGCTACCTTGTAGCCTCGTGTCCCCTTCTCAACATCATCGTAGGTATCCTTGATCTTCTTTGCTAAGGAATGATCTATGGATTTTCCTAGATAGAAGTCCTATGGGTCGGATCCTTGCATACTCAATCCGGTGATCCTATGGATCAACATCAAATCGACTATGATACGATGGTATAGCCATAAGTAGCCTCCATGGTAGCATGAAATTAGGATCTTGACATAGTTATTAACTTCTTGGTTCTTTCCAAAGTGTGGGATTTTCATTACATTCAACAGGGTGGACTACATGAGGTTCATCGTCCACAACTAGGGAATTATTTTCGAGTTCTTCCCCTTCGTCCTGGTCAATTACTTATATAGGGCGAGCATACTATGGTTCTTGCGGTGTCCTAAGTTGAAGTCGATGAACTTCAACGTTACGATCTTGTATTGTTGTGTTATAGCTGTGTGTATCCCCTTTGGGAGGTACGTAGTAACCATCGTGTAATCAAAATCTCTTGGCACACTATCATGACTCACCACACCATATATAGGTGGGATGTAGTTGGGTAAGATGGTTGGCATTAGCTTCGCATTTTCTAGGTCATTTATGTGCTTGGTTCTCTTTTCTGCTGCAACTTGGGATGGTCTGGATCCATGAGCGGTCAACGAAGAGGCATGCACTCTTCTCGTTGATGACGCTTGTACACCCACAGACATTACCCTTTGAGACATTACTCTTCGATTGTGCTAAGCTCTTCGTACATACAGACTTGTGGTTGAATAGCTCAGGTTTGAATAGAAACTACTCAATGCAACGATGTGGATGGTGATAGTGCGATAATCACTTTGCGAAATCAAATAATATACGGGCTCAGATAATCACAGTTGGAAAAAGTGTTCTCAGTGCAAGGATTGACAGAATAAGTATATAACTAGGAAACAAATCTCTCCAACAGGTGATAAGCCTTCATTGATTCAGTTCTATTCGTTACAACGTGGTCCCAATGGTTTGATGGCTAGATTTATGACAATGAATGTTGTTCTCACTATTCGAGGCATCAGTCTAATGGTTATACTGTTTCCAATGGCTATATTTCTTCGCCATGGTGAAGTGCTATGTGGCGTTGTTCTGATATCTCGTCGAAGTTCCAGTTTTGCAAATTTTCCTTCTCCGAAGTTCCCTCTGGAACCTTCTATAACTTTTCAATCTTTGATCTCTTCTTACTTAGTTTTTTATCCTTTTTCCTAGTGATCTTTGTCTCGTTATTCCTCTTTCCATTCTGATTCTTGTCTTCTCTTGGCATAGTAACTTCGCGTTGTTGAGATTCTTTCCTCGGATTCAAGGGAAATACTTCTACTCTATCCGGGGTAGGTGCTTCAGTCCTTTGTGAGTCTTCTTGTGTTCTTCCAACTCCAACATCCAATTTTCTGGTTTTAAATATCTTCAATTTGCTCTCTTGTTCTTCAATCAAGTGTGTGATCCTCCTAGTCATGAAATCTTTTAATTCTTGCTTCTTCTGCTCTAAGGCTTCCTCTTGTTTTCTTCTGGTCTGATCCCTTTCAATCCAAGGTTTTCCTAGTAACATAGAAAACATGGCGTTGTTCTCAATAAATTTAACAACCTCAAAATCTTCCTCTGTTGAAGCTCCATGAGAACTCATAGATATCTGGGCGAGTCTTCCTCATAGGGTTATCAGTTTTCCTTTAAATAATCTTATTTCTCCCAATGAAGGAATCATAGCAGGATTTCCTAAAGTTTCCCAAGTTCTTTCTTTCATGATATTCACCTGTGTTTATTCAGCCAGAACACAGTCAATGTCGAAGTCTCCTATTCTTTCTTCTATGCATTCTTTTTATTTAAAAATCTCTGACAAGTTGATATTTCGGTGGTCATTCAGGGTTTCTTTCATTTGCAGAGATACAGTCTCTGATTGTTTATGGGGTTCTTCCATGGTCTTAGTGTCTTTACCTTTCTCATGGTCTTCTTGTCTCATATTCATTCTTTCAACCTTAGCAATCATTCTAGGGAAATCCAAAACCTTGTGGTCCATAGCTTTACAACAAAGACATCTGGATCTTCTACCAAAACATTCCTTAGCAATATGTCTCGATATTCTACAACTGTAACAAAGAGTAAATCCTTGTTTTCTCTTAAATGCTCCCCAACCTTTCCTATACTGTGCACTAGGATCATGGTAGTTAACCTGCAAAAAAAAATTCCTAGGGTTCTGCAGCCATTTGTTAGTCCAAACATTATTTCTATGCATAGGAATAACATATCTTTCACTATTCTTATCATATCTACTTATATAAAATCTTCTTTCATCTAGATGTGCCCTATTTTTTAAAATTTTATCAAACATACCTAGATCCATACTTTATAAACAAAAAAGTTCCACTAATCTTACTTTCAGTAGAGCACAAAGCTTCCAGATCTAAAACTTTTCACTATTCTTACCTTTATCAGAGCACAAAACTTTTAGATCTTACGTCTTTTCTTCAGATCTAACTTCTATTCTTAGCACAGATATCCACAGATTAAGTAGAATATTGTGCACTCAGGAAACAAATCTACACACAGAGATTCCACAGTTTCAAGTCAGATCTTTGCACATAGCTTTTTATTCCTCATTTCCCAACAATCATAGTTTCAGGTCCCGACAATAAAACCATTTGTTCTCACAGGGTAAAAATCGGGGTTCAATGCTCAATAGCGCACCAACAAAACCCTAACTACTAGCCCTTTCGGCAACACCTGCGAAGCAGATGAAGTCTCACCCGAGGTAGAGGCAGGGGTGGTTGCAGGACTCCAGTTTCTACAACCGTAGTTGGGACACCAATCTGTGATTGTAACACCTTGACAAAGAACTTAGCAATATAGTTCATCAATTTTTAACCAATATCTACTTCACAGCTAAAACCCTACTTACAGAGCATCGCGGTATTCAACTAGATCTAGCATCTAGCAACACTTAGCATGACGAAACATATCAGATCTAGTAGATTCAACAACTAAGCACATTCACACAAGTCATATCTAGCATTCACTCTCATTATTAATCACAAACCAACAACATATGTACCTTTCAATCATCTATATCAAAGCACTAAGAAAGTAAATACATAAACACATGAATACATCACACAAAGCATTCACAACACATGATGTACGTGGTTCACCCTCGGCCTGGGGCTATGTCCAACAAATATTCTTCTCTTCTATTATCTTCTGTAAATCAATTACATGCATAGAGCCATAAGAACCCTACTCCTCATAGGACAGGATATCTGCACACTCTTCTAGACCCTCTTTCCCCGAGTAGATCTAGGCACAGAGCCTTACACAGCCTTTTACAGTCACTTGCACTCAGTTTTACAAGTCTCACACAATATGAACAGAGCACTTACAACTATTACCTGCACTTAGCAAAACATCACACACATAGCTCTCGTGTCGTAGCACTTAGCATGGCACACTTGTGTCACCTTCAATCACATAGATCGAACTTTAGCTCTTAGCGCACTCGCCAATCAGTACTTCTTACATGTCCTAGTCTTCTATTTAGACATTACAAAATGGGCCTAAACATGGGTAAAACCATGGGCCAACATCCCCAAACCTAGTACATAAGTCCAAAAACCGAAAATCCCTAAAAAGGGGCCAAGATCCTACGATCTCTTCTTCGTCTTGCGCTCCTCCTTTGACAGCCTGTCGAAGTCCAAAAAATAGTTCAAACATGACCAAGAATCCTCAAAACTTGGTCAAGGGCCAAAAAGATACTACTTGGAACCCCGACCTACATCCCTTAGGTTCTTATTTATACTAATTTACAAGCTTCTTATTTGTTACAATCTCTTACCAAAACCCTAACCCTAACATCCTTAGGTTTTCCAGCATGCACGCCTTGCATGCTTTCCTCCTTTGCATGCAACTTTCCCTCGCACGTGTTTTTTTTCCTGCTAGTTGTTCTTCTTCAAAATTAGACCATTCCTTACCAAAATTGGGTCTTTTGTCAAAATAGTTATGTGCCCAATAGGCCCCCAAGACTTAAATGTGGCTTGTCCCAAGGCACTTAGCCAGTGCACGCTCCCTGAAAAACCTTTTCCAGGTTGTGGAACTTGTCTACAAGTTCCCTTCCTCTAGCCTTGATCTACATAGATTTATCTGTCAGTGCCTCTACTGAATGCATTGTGATCTCCTTAGTGATTAGTTTTTCACTCTCTGTGTTCACCTGCGACACTATCTTATTTTCCTCCTTTTTATTTATTTTTCTCATTTTTCTATCTTAACTTCTACTATAGTACACTATTTAGATGATTTCTTACTACGCTGTAACTTTTAAGTGCTAGGAGGTTGACTGTCCCTATACAGTTTCAATCGACTCCCAATTATCATTCCTTTCAGTTATGTTCCTCCCAAGTCTCTTAATTGTACAAATCCCCCATCTATGACAATATTCACTTCATATGGCCCAAACTAGTGCATTATGAATTTACAGAGATGATGAAAACATTTACTATCATAAATCAAGACTAGGTATCCCTCATTGAAACTCTTCCTCTTGATATTTCTATCATGCCAAGATTTGTCTCTTGATTTCTGTACTTCTTGATGAAATCCTACCAGAACCTTATCCTCTTCCATCTCCATTAGTTGATTTAATATTTCCTTTATTACACCTCTTCATGTCATGTTGGTGATTTTTGCTACGCGCAGACTGGGTACCAGGAATTCCAGTGGCACCACTTATTATTTCCCATACACCAACCTGAATGATGTTTGTCCTATCATCTTATTACATGTATTCATGTAGGCCCATAGTACTGCTCGTATTTTCAAGTCCCATCATCGCTATTGACATTGTAGATCTTTTTCAGAGAATTCTCCAAGATCTTATTAAAGGCTTCTAATTTTCCATTTGCTTGAGGATGGTATGGTGTACTCTTCTAATGATAGACTTCAAACTTCTCAGTCATAGTATTGATAGTACAACCAAATATAATGATCACTTTCTCAAATAAGAAGTTTGATGTTGTCTTTGTGCTGCAATCTTTGACTGGTGTTGCTTCTACCCATATTGTTAAGTATTTTGTCGTAGTAATGATATACCTTGCTCCTAACCTCTTTGTTGGTGGATTAATTGGTCGCACAAAGTCTATTGCCCATTTTTCAAATACTTGCAAAGTTACATGTGGTCTTCGGTGCATCTCATCCCTTCTGTTGGGTTTACCAATCCTCTGACAGATATCACATCTCTAGAAATATTCCTTAGCATCTCTGTGGATTTTTGGCCACCATAGTCCTGCGCACAATACCTTTCGTGTGGTATCTTTTCCAGCATAATGTCCTCCAACTATTCCCTCATGAGATTCTGCCAAAATTCTAGGCCTTTCATGTTCTAGTACAGATCTTCTCAAAAACAACTGTGTGCCCATTTTGTATAAGTTTCCTACAATCAATTGATAGTCTACAACTCTTACTACCAGATTTTTATTCTGTGCAATGTTAAACTTTTGTGGTGCAATCCATGTACTCAAGTATTCAATAATGTCCACAGAATATTCATCAGCTACTTGGACTAAAAATAACTATGCATCGGGGAAGTTTTCTTCCAAGTTGGTTGGTTATTCTCCATTTGTTACCCTTGATAGCTGATTAGGTTCTGTATTTATCTTCCATGGTTTGACTATCACTCCAAAATCAAATTCCTGAAATAATAGTTTCCATCTACAGATCCTCCCCACCCAACAATGGCTTGTTGACTAGGTATTTGAGGGCTAAATGATTTGTGAACATCTTAAAGTGTTTTCCCAGTAAGTAATGTTCGAACTTCTGAAGTGCATAAACCATCTCTAGGCCTTCTCTTTTTGTAGTATTGTAGTTATGCTCTGATTATGACATTTTTCTTCTTGAAAATGCTATAGGATGGTCCAAATCCCTTGCTCCTGGCTGTGCCAGAATTTCTCCAAGTGTTATAGTTGATGCATATACATGCACATGAAAAGTATTTTCCCAATATGGGAATAGTAGTATAGGTGTTGTGACTATATTTTCTTTTAGGGTGTCCAAAGCTTGTTGATAGTCCTCATTCCACTGAAATTTGATATCCTTCTTTAGCAATTTTTCCATTGGCGCAATAATCTGTGCATACCCTTTTATAAATTTTATGCAGTAGCTTATATCTACCAATGTTGCTCTCAACTAACACACTGATTTTGGTGGTGGTAAATTGAAAATAACTGCAATCTTGGCAGGATCTGCTAACCAGCCTTGTTTGCACACTATATGTCCCAATAATATTCCAAATGGTGTCCCAAAAATGCACTTCTTGATATTCAATGGTATCTGACACTACATGCATCTTTCCAACATTAGCCTTAACACTTCTACATGGTCCTTTAACAAATTATACATAGTCCAATCATCCATATACACTTTTAAAAATTGATCTATGAACTCCTTAAATGTAGCTATGGCTACCCTTGAAAATATGGCTGGTGCATTATTTAGCCCAAAAGGCATGACTATGTACTAATAAGATCCCCATTCTGTGGAAAAAGTGGTCTTGTACCTGTCTTCTGGGGCTATCTTGATTTGATGGTAGCATGAGAATACATCTATAAAGGAATATGCTTCATGTCCTCCAACATTCTCTAGGATTTCATCTGTAAATGGTGTAGGGAAAGGGTCATGTAGGCATGCATCATTCAATTTCCTTCAGTCTACACAAATCATGATCCCCCCTTGTTTCTTTTCTTGGAATACCATGGAGCTTATCCATTGAGATTCCTCCACTAGTTCTATGATACCAGCTTCCAACATCCTATCAGTTTCTGCTTTCACATTCTGCTTATATATTGGATTTAATCTATAAGGAATCTGTTTGACAGATATGGCCTCAGGTTTGAGAGGTATATTCATCTCTCCTAGATCTCCTTCTATGCCTTTCATCTATGTAAAGGTCGTTGTGAACATGCCACTATATTCACACAGTAACTCTATTATTCTTTCTATTGTTTGTTCATCCCAGTAGTCTCCAATGTTGGCCATTTTGGGATTATCAGTTGTCCCAATGTTGACTTTATTCACCTTGATTGGTGTAACAAATACTTCTAATTCCATATATGGGGACTTCAATTTCCCTTTCTCCCTAAATTTCTTTAATTTGAATGTTGTGTGGGTCATGTTCATATGGTGCTTCTTCCTTCACATGATAGCATGATAGTAGTTCTTTCACGGTCTGTTTATTCTGTTGTTGGTATTTTTTCATGAGTTCCACCTCTGGTTCCTGGATGAATATCACCCCTCTTATCTTCTTCAATGATGAATCCATGTTGGGGTTCTCATGTTCAAATGAGAAAGTTACTAAAAAATTATGTTGCAATGTTATCCATTCTATATTGCCTCTGTGCATATCCTTGTCTACATACCAGTTCTCGCTGTTTTTAAGTTTCTGTGGTGAGGAGTTTCACAAAAGTTTTTCGGATAATCCACAGTTGTTATCATTTCGTCGTTGACGTTTAGAATCTGAAACAGGATTCATCATCAGGACTAATCGTCGAGTTAGAGCTAGCTGATCGTTTATCAATTAATACTCCACATGCAGGACAATTAAAAGTTATTTAAATTGCGTCGCTGTCTTTAATTTAATTTAATTTTATAAAAGATACCTAATATTAAAGGGAATTAAATTAGGGTTTCTTTTTGAATAAAAGCTAGTGTGTAAAGTATAAAAACTAGGTTTCAAAGAGGCTTTATATTATTTGTTTAGGGTTTGTTAGGTTTTTACTCTTATTTAGTTATCTAATAGTGGTGGTTTTATTTAGTTATTTATTTGTTTTTTAGGGTTTCGTTGATTAGGTTTTACTATTAATTAATTATTTAGTAGTGTTAGTATAATAGGGTTAAAATAGTGTTATAAGTTAGTGGTAATAACTAATTGTTTAAGGTTTTAGGTAATTAGTTAGGTATTACTCTTACATAGTTATTTAAGTTATTTATTTGTTTATAGGGTTTAGTTAATTAGGTTTTACTTTTAATTAAGTATCTAGTAGTGTTAGTGTAATAGTAATGGGGTTATTAATGGTTTATCTTAATAACATAGGATAACATATGCGTATTAATATTGAGGACTACCTATTTAGTTATTTTATTTAAGCTTCTTGGTTTTAGTTATATTTAGTTAATAGAA